>JAVTVY010012414.1:0-55383 GCA_036873755.1 Hanleya hanleyi
ATTACCAACTACAGTGCCGACAGGACCCCATGATTTGTCCTTGTCCAAGCGAACGCGCACAGAGTCTCCAGGCTCTAATGCAGGCAAGTCTCTTGCCCCGTGTCGACGGTTGTAATGGTAGGCCTGCGCGCACTTGGCCCTTTTATCATTACCGTGTACTTCAATCGTATTGGGCCAACGTGGTTTCAGTGTTCGAGGCAGAGCGGGAACTGTTGTTCTGACCGGCCTTGACAGCATCATTTCATTAGGACTGTACCCTGTTGTGGCCACCCGAGTGTTTCTATAGACCATCAGTCCCAAGAACGGGTCTTGTTGGCGAAGGATTTTCTTAGCTGTCTGAACAGCTCTTTCAACTTCACCATTCGATTGGTGGAAATGTGGGCTGCTTGTGTCGCGATCAAACTGATACTTCGTCGCGAAGGCTTCAAACTCGTAGGAGCCAAATTGAGGTCCGTTATCACTCAACAGTGTTTCAGGTATTCCCCAGTGTGCGAACATGTTTTGTAGTCTGCCGGTTATCGCGCTCGTGTTGATTTGATGTAGGTGTGCTATTTCAATATACCGAGAGTAATAGTCGACCACAACTAGAAACTGTTTGCCCTCCACTTCACACAGATCAGCTGCGATTTTCTGCCATGGCCTGTCTGGCATAGGAGTAGGCATCAGAGTTTCATGACATTGAGCACTCCTCTTCTCCTGGCAATGGGCACACCTTTCGACAGTTTCATTTATGGCATCGGACTGTCTAGGCCACCAGACAGATTGCCGCGCACGTTCTCTGCATTTAGTTAGTCCTTGATGGCCATGGTGAATTCGTTCAAGCATGTCTCCCCGAAGTCTCTCTGGTATCACTATGCGGTCGCCGCGAACCAAAAGACCACTAACCACACTCAGTTCTCCGCGGACAATATGGAGATTACGGACGTCTGCATCAACAGTTTGCGCATATCTTGGCCACCCGTTTAGCGTGTGTTTGATGGCTTTTTGCAAAGACACATCGCTATCCGTTGCTTCCTTGATTTCACGAAGTAATGGGTCAGATAACGGCAGATTCGCAACTATCGACTGTACATAAGCTACCACCTCACTGACAGTATCAGGCAAACTCTCCAGGCCCAGAGGTGATCTCGACAGCGCGTCAGCGACCACCAGACTTGTACCCGGGATGTACTCAGCCTTGGCATTGTACCGCATCAACCTCAGCAGTAGTCTTTGACACCGGAGTGGTGCTTGTTCAATATTCCGGTCATTGATCAATGGCACCAAAGGTTTATGATCAGTGAATAATCTGAAACTTTCCAGACCGCAGATGTACTTTCTGAACTTCTCACACGCCCACGTGCTCGCCAAACATTCTTTTTCTATTTGGGCGTATCTCATCTCGGCTACGCTCAATCTACGCGAGCAGTACGCAACGGGCTTCAGGCCATCCTCATGTTGCTGCATTAACACGGCTCCCAGCCCATATTGACTGGCGTCTGCACTGACAACAGTAGGTTTCTTGACATCGTAGAATGCCAAGATGGGTGCGGAGGATATCAGTTCCTTAAGTTCAACAAATGCTTGCTGTTGTGAATTTCCCCATGTCCAAACAGTATCCTTGCGCAGGAGGTCATTGAGCGGGCGCGCTATCACGGCCATATTCTTGACGAATCTTCCCAGATAGTTCATCATGCCAAGTATTTGGCGTAACTGTGTCGTATCAGATGGTGGGCTGAGATTCCAAACAGCGGCGATCTTATCAGGTTGTGGGCTCACCCCATCCTTGCCCACCCAATGGCCCAGAAACTCCATACTACTACGTCTGAATTTACACTTTTCCTTGTTCAGCTTGAGGCCAGATTCTTCAATCCTCTTTAGTACACGGTCTAGGTTCTTATCGTGGTCCGAAACGGTGGCCCCAAAAACAATAATGTCATCCTGGAACACGGCGACACCAGGTAGCCCTTCTAGCAGTTCAGACATTTCGCGTTGAAATATCTCACTGGCACTTGAAATTCCAAATGGGAGTCTGAGAAAACGATGCCGGCCATACGGTGAAATGAACGTTGTGTATTTGCTGCTGTTCTCATTCAACGGCATTTGCCAGTATCCAGATGAGGCATCCAATGAGGAGAATACAGTGGCACCCGCAAGCTTATGCAGGATATCGTCGACAGTTGGTAGCGTGTATTTCTCGCGTTGAATTGCCTTATTGAGTGGCTTCATATCGACACAAATACGTATTTTATTTCCCGGTTTTGGCACCACCACCATATTGGAGCACCAGTCAGTGGGTTCAGTCACCTTTGTGATGACCTTTAAGCGCTCCATTCGTTTAAGCTCCGCTTCAACTAGTGGCATCTGAGGTATGGGGACACGTCTGGCCGTATTAGCACTGTATGGCACGGCATCCTCACGCAACTCGATATTCACCTCTCTTCCTTTTAGTTCACCCAGTTCACCGAATACATCATAGTCACACTGATCAGCGAAGTCTATCGCGTCAACTCGTGCTATCAAGTTCATCTTCACTGCTATGCTACGACTCAGTAGGTTATCTATATTTCCCCGGACGACGAATATACGCATGTGGTTCGTTTTACCGTTCCGTTCACTTCGACCGATGAATTGCCCCAAGCACGTTAACGGACCACCAGGGCTGTCCAGTTTCACAGTGGTTGGCTTGAGGGCTGGACGATTAGCGAGATGTTGGAACGTTTTGTCAGATATCACTGTCACATCTGCGCCACAATCTATTTTAAAATCCAACTGTGTACCATTTACATTTAACTCAGTGCGCCATGGCGGCATGGCTTCATCTGCTGGTGCGGTGAGTTCACCTAAAAAAAATCTCTGGTCAACTGGCTCGGACTGTTCACCCTCGTCACGGTCGGCAGTGACCTCGTGGACACCTTTCTGGTAACATTTTGATGAAAAATGTCCCTTCCGGTTACACGTTCTACACACCCGGTCCTTAGCAGGGCACACACGCCCGCGCTCATGTTGGTCATATCCACAGAAATTACATTTAGGTCCATCCCCGTGACCCATATATTTCGGGTGAGTTTTCCGGAATTGCCCCTTTTCGCTACTACTCTTATGTTTGTCCCTACTGGGTGGGGCAGGAATGTCTTTTACTTCGCTGACGTTACACGCAGCTGACAAGCCAGCATTTAATGACTTCAATTGGGCTTCCGACGCCTCATGAGCTCTGCACATCTCAATGGCCTTTGCTAAGGTCAGGTCACTATCTCTTAGCAAACGACCTCTAACAGTATTGTCACGTATGCCAAATACAATTTGGTCACGAACAAGGCCATCAATCAGATTTCCATACTCACAGTTTGCTGCTAGTGTTTTGAGTTCTGTCACGTATTGGTCGATATTTTCCCCCTCTTTTTGGTTGCGAGAATTGAATTTGTATCGCTCAAATGTCACGTTCTTACGGGGGTTGCAGAAACTATCAAAACCGTCAACCAATGGTTTCAGTTTATTTGCGTCAGCTTCAGGAATGTTCATGGTATTGAAAACGTCGACCGCATCGTCCCCAATCACATGCAGAAATAAAGCACACTGTACCTCTTCCGCTTTTTTGTCCGCCCCGGATGCCTTCCTGTACAGTTCCCATCGCTGTTTCCAACGGCGCCAATTTTCCGACACATTGCCGCTCGACAGATTGAGTGCCTCCGGAGGTTTAAGCGAATCCATGGTACCGCTGTCTGATTCAGAGTGTTCCTTGACAAATTAAGTTGCAACGTTGCTGGTAAATAACACTATACCAGCACGAAATACAAGCGATTTAAATGTTTTTAACCGCTGCCACCATGTAAAGAACTGACAACACATAAAATGGCGTCCACTCGAATGCTGTATTACCGTAAAGCGTGACTTACATAAGTCGTAAAGGGTTACATAGACTTACGTCATAATGCCAACATAGTGCTATCATTACACATGCTGCAAGAAGAATCCTATATTTCGCACGACGACATGAAATCCCTGCAAAACATATGTATGCAGATTTCCTAGGATATACAATTATTTTATTTGCCGTTACTTGTCGGCTAATATATTTGCACACACACCAACATGAAGCAGTGCAGTCTAGTTGAAGTTACATGAAGGACTGCACATAACTGATTGCGTTTACCCAGTTCAGAGAATAGCAACAAAATCTATCTATAACAGGGATGGGCGCAAGAGTGGGGAAAAAACAATAAATGCAAATAATTGATGACAGAGAAATTGTCCATCAGAAAAAGTTGGCCCAGTTCCTTCCCCTCCCCGCCTATCCTCGCAATGCCAAAATCAAAGTTTGCACGAATTCCTTGCGTAACACACGACACTCGTGCAGAATATTTGCATCTTAATACACGGGATTGCCGTGCAAGCAGTTGGTAGACTTTATCGTGCACTGGTTTGCTTTATAAAGACAAACAAACCAGAAACCCCTTCCCTTCTACCGCAGACACAAGAGCGAAACATGGTTTGTTATGGACCAACTTAGTTCATTGAAACTTTTCAGTTAATGATATATCCACAATATGATATCTGCAATTGCACCCCTCCCACCCCGATCCCTTTGTCCTTGTTCCAATCAGTAGCCTAATGGAGAATCCAATCGGTCTCGCCGTCCTCAGTGGCATCGGTGATTTCTTCAGCGCCGTCGACACCTGTATATGAAGATGAATTAAATTGAATTTTACAGCTCTGCATGTCTGACATTGAAACCGACTGGTTTTCTCGGATTTATATTTGATAATTGTTAATTGTAAGCAATATATCTTGGAATGGAACTTCATTGGGAGTAAGACGGACTGTATTAATCCTGTAGGATTGCAAAGAACATAGCTTTGTAAGAACAATCCAGGGAGGCAAGTGAAGGGGCAGGCGCCAACCTATAAAAATCATGCAACGGGACCCAGAAGTACGGCCATGAAACCGCCAGGGAAGAGCAGAAATTCTTGTTTTCATGTTCGGAAGAACACCATAATGACCAGGTATTGTTTTGCGCACAGTCAGCAGTCGGGAGTTAACAATCAAGGAATTATATGTAAAAACGTCACTTAAATGTCGTACAAGTTTTATAACACATGCTCAGGCTTTCAGGTTGATGTGTACGTGTATGAAAATGAATACAGGTATTTGTTCAAATTGCAATTCTTATACATTGTTGAAAAAGTGTATTAGGGTGAATGGTAGATATAGTTTATCACATGTTAAATTTTATATACATTTTGTTTATGTAGAATCCAATAGTCTACAATGTGATTATCCACAATAATTAAATGGATCTGCCCATTTTTATGCCAAGGGCGTTCAATGACCTCTGACTTGTGAGTTTGAACATCACTTACGCAAATACCCGACTATGGTAAATACTCGAAAACTGGCGA
Organism: Hanleya hanleyi; assembly: GCA_036873755.1. Classification (NCBI taxonomy): domain Eukaryota; kingdom Metazoa; phylum Mollusca; class Polyplacophora; order Lepidopleurida; family Hanleyidae; genus Hanleya; species Hanleya hanleyi. Next base: position 5,379 of record JAVTVY010012414.1, read on the forward strand.
CATAAGGAATAAATGAAGTGTATTTTATTCCCAGATTCTATTGCGAATGATGATTCCCGCCCAACCCTCCATAGTTCGGTGCGAGATTGACGCGCTTGCTTTATTCACTTCTTCATTCGACAACGGGATCTACACTCTGTGATTATGTGTTCAAAATAACACCTATCTTGACATGCTGGTGGACAACACAGTTTTCGCGCCAGAACGAATAATTTGATGATTGAGTTGACAAACATAACAAATATTTTTGATCTCAAGTGAATGTCAGAGTGCCAATTTCCCAGGCTAGTGTTTCATACCTCCTCTTCGATATATAATTTCATTACAGATAAATCGTGCCCCTCCCCATCGGCCGTTGTGGATGCCGAACTTCAAGTCCCGGATCGAGTGGATGATCCAAATGCATGCAAAATTTGTAGAGTGATACACGCATCCGCAGCGGACACTCCGGGGGCGACGTGGATTGGCTGTGACGCACCCGATCGCAATTACTGGGTGCATAACACTTGTTTTGGCATCAATGGGCCTAGGAGATATTTGAAAATTTTTTCCTACCACTGCCCTGAACACAGAAAGTAATTATTCGTTTAAAGTCATCGTAAACCCTCAAGTATAGTTTCCATCAAATGAAAAACCATTGGGAACTGTATCGGAAAATATTTATTGTAATTTTTTACCATTTTATTATACAGAGTAAACTGCAAATAAAGTATGGTATTCTATGGTGGTCTGTTGCACTCATATTTAGGTCCAGTGACGTCACACTGCCTTATTACATATATTTCAAACTGTATGCACTTTCCAATGCTTTACTCAAGCTTAAGATGTGTACACTTTGTTTCAACGCAGACTCACTGTCCCAATGTGCATGTTTCACCAAAATCTGGGAAATTAAATGGAAGATTCAGATCGACTTGACCCTTACGAGTTACCATGAAACATGCACATTGGAATAGTGAGTCTGTGTTGAAACTCAAAGTGTACACACCTTAAACTTGAATAAAGCATTGGAAAGTGCATACATAGTTTGAAATATATGCAATAAGGCAGTGTGACGTCACTGGACCTAAATATGAGTGTAACAGACCACCATAGAATACCATACTTTATTTGGAGTTTACCCCGTGTAATAAAATCGTAAAAAATTACAATAAATATTTTGTCACACTGTTTGCAATGGTCTTTCGTTTGATGGAAACTTTACTTGAGGGTTTACGATCACTTCAAATATTATGAGGCTATGAATTAAATTTTACACCCGGGCGCATTACAATTGTCACTTGTTACTAATTTTCTCACCTCTTCTAATCGGTCCACTGTGCGACATGATCGCCGCCACTGCAAGGGTGTTGGGACACCTGGTGGCAACCACCTCTTCCATCGTCGGTTGACATCTTCCAGAATGAAATCACCACTCTCCCCTTTGCTGAGGTGTCCAGAGACGGAGAAAATCACCACCCTCCCCTTTGCTGGGGTGTCCAGAGACGTAGAACGAATAAGTAGTATCCAGAAAATCATTTACCTCTGGTGGGCACTGGCACCGCATGATCAGGTCTTCTTGACTAATTCTTTGATATGTCGTTTTACCCAGACCAAAAAAAAGGGGATCAAATTTCACTCTTGCTGACAATGCCAGAGCGCTGCTATTGCGTCGAACAGCCTTGCGAAATAGAAATACTGCAAAAACGTAGGTTACAATAAACTCGCCAAGAAAACGAATCCTGGGGTCTGGATTTCCCAACAGCTATGTCAAAAATAGACCTGAAGTTGGGTTCTGACAGTTCTCACAATAGACGGATAACAGTTCGCCAGTTGTTCCATATATGGCTATGAGTAGAAGCTGCCAAGATTTATGATGGTTTTTGGCAGCATGGCAACTGTTGAGAGCGTTCTGCGTACGAAACCCCATCTTCTTGGCTAGATCGACCAGTATAACTCCCCAACCCAGGGAGAAGACTGCTTTAACCATGTGCATTTCAAAATGCCCTTCTCCCGGAAGAAGAAGAATGTTTTTGAAGAGCAAGCATCCGTTGCCTAAAATCATCGCGTGTTTGTCGCGGCCATGTTTGGCAATTTCAGGACTATCACCAGTGATGATAGCGGGACAACGAGGGCATTTAAAGGTCGACTTTTGAAGTTTTTTCCCCAAATCGTACGGCAGCCCGTCACATCCAACAATCACCCACGCGCGGTCGTCACCGACTGCTGCTTCTTTCAGGCAATGAGAGAAAACATCAAAGACGCTATCGTACGAGCAGGGGTTGGTTATTAGTGGTTCACCGGTTACCAGTTTGGGGGGGTACTGAGGGATGGCTGGCAGGGATGGAAGAATATGGATCACAAGTTTTCTTGAATGATGTGGAAGATGGAGGTGTTTGGCGTGATAATACGTTTTGCAGTCTGGAAGAAACAAATTCTAATCTCTGGCGTCGGAACAGTTCATTGGCAGTGCTTTCGAGCTGTTGGACCTTCTGCAATATATCCTCATTTAATGTTGAGAGAGTGAATTTCATCCAGACGGATGGTGAAAGATCCACCCTTAATTGTACATCAGGTGCATTTTGGGGATAAATAAATACAAAATTGGTGATGGCGCTAGTGTGCATGGCGTAGTCCACACGGATTCGCCAGTTGTTTTCCAGTTTCTGCTGGTTGTCGAAAAAAACTATAACATTGCCTTTTTTAGGACATGCAATTGGAGCGGAACTTTGGTCATGTAGCCATTTACATATCGTTGGATACGACGCTGCAGGTCCAATGCATCTATTCAATGAACAAATGGCCCTACTACCGGTGATGAAATAACAGATGATGTTGAAAATGAAGGTGAACGGCCCTACAGTGTCTTGGACGCACAGGTTATATATACATTCAAGGATGACGGCGAGTTGCAGACGTCTCTGTCCATCCAGCTGATCTAGCTTAATGTTGCAAATTGCCAATATGAACATCACCAGTCCTGCAACCCGACACTCCAGTCATAGTAGAAGGTTATTTTTGTAGAATTCTAAATCGGATGGTCGCGACAAATTCACAACATCTTCCAGTATAGCAGCATGGAGGTGGTGTCCTAAAGCTGTGCACAACTGCAGCGTTTCATCTCCTGGAATTTCTTGTCTTCCCAGGGCCGAACACAGCTCAGGAACCGTGTATTTGAGCGGTTTTACTGGTGGTTTATTGATCAAATTGAATTAACATAATCCGCACAAGAGGTACAGAAATATACAGCTGTATGATGAAGAAGTTTTTCCTTAATGCAGTATTTGATAATAGCTTTTGAGATTTTCTGCGAGGAGATTTTGTAGACTCGCGATTCACCTTCGCTTGTAAACTGGTCATGTTTCCTGCAGCTACACTTCCCCATGTCCTTGAAAGGAAATAAAATCTATTTCACGCAAAATAAAATGTTATCTGAAACATTCCACGCAGCAATTATCGATATAACGATATGCATTAACTGCTGCACGAAGTTATGAAATATACGGACTGAATATGGCATTGAAATTATCGGGGAGGACAAGTCCTTGTACCCCAAATGAATACGGCCACCTTCAATGAATTTTGGGCGCTCTGAGGACCTAGAAAATGTGAAGAAGATTGAATTTGAGTATTGGTAATACTGCTGAATAATGCTTACAATAATGGCTGAATATTGCCTACACATACACTGGTACGAGGTGGTATATGCGAAGATACCAAACACAGGGCTGTTGTAATGTCACATATGGCAATTCCATTGAACGTTGCCGCTAATACGTTCACTGTGCCGAAACACCTGCCTCAAATGTTACATCTCTATGCTAAATGTGAATAAAACTGCATGAAAAGCATACCTGTAACTACGAGCATTCGAAATGCTTCCTAACTGTACGGGAACTTATGATATATCCACCACTTGCATGAGAAGAACTTGATACTGGCAAAGAGTAGCAGATTGCATTTTATATGCCATGCCCTGCACGGATATCACCATTAGAAGTGAACTAATGGACAATATTGATATGTAAAGTGTGCGTTTTTCGATATGTTCAGGGGTGTGGTGGAGAGTGACAACGAACGAACGTCGTTGGTTCTCATGTGAATGCGAAGAAATAAACATTTATCAGCATATGCTATTTCCCCGTGTGTGCTGCATGACGCGTCAATGAACCATTTGTCAGTCAGAAGATGGTGCGTGAGAAGTATGCCTGACTTGCATGATATTCAATTTCTACCTCAGTTGAGGACGACGAACTTTAAATGCAAATGGAGAATTCTGTCTGATGTAAATAACACGTCACTTGCACGAATTTTGCCCCAATTTGGCTCTGATCCGGTATGGCGGGTCACAATTCCTTTATCTGTTTCATCCAGTTTATTTCATTGAATCTTATCTTGGAACACTGTAACAGAAGGAAATGTGGTGCAATTGTGATACGGAATAGTACGAGTATTTAGTACTGACGCGTCGCGTATACGCGTATACTATGATTGTCTTTTTGAAATAGGTCTTTGGATTATGGACGCGGATATTCTCTAATGGACGACGGCTGGATTATGAATGACGGACTAGACGCTTGTAATGTCGTTGTAATTAGCGGGCTTAGCCGGTAAATTTTCGTCAATAGGAGGTTCTGAGAAGGGATGGACGGCGATTTAACAGGGAGGCAACTGATTCAGCAGTTGCTGTGACCAGAGGAGGGCGCTGATGCTGGAGTTTCCGGTATCATGGCATGGAGGAGAGAGAAGCGGATGGTGTCTGCGAAGTACGTGGTAAGATTCTGTCGTTTTGTTGCATTTTATGCCGATTAAAATCTAGACTTTCGTCGGAGACCTAAATTCAAATGCTTAGTCGGTTAAATTACGGTAAACTTGAGGGTTACAGAGTGGTATGTTGCATAGATCAATTCATTATGTTACGGCTCAGTGCCGATCCGAAGACAGAGAGCTCCTGGCAAAACTATTCTCAGGACATGTTTGCACTTTCACATAAGGCTATTGCCCAATTTAGCTATCGCTCTATTGCTAAAATGGCCTATAATTACGAAAATGAACAATTATAGCTAAAATGGGCATCTTGCTCTAACCTGTATAATGTCGGTTTAAAAATGGCAAATTTCCAGGTAGGTTTCCCCATTTCGGTAGCAAATACTGGAACATATTTCATTCATTGTTTATGCTCTTATCGACGAATTACAAAAGAGTGAACAAATTCCTAATATCGAAATGTAACATATCCTCTTGCATTCGAGCAGTGATTGAAAAACCCTGAAATGTGCCTTGTAATTCTCCAGTTCGGCCGGTGAAAAGTGACAAGTATCTGTACTATAGTCAGGTGGCTTAGGGTGATTTTTCAACATTACCGTTACAGGCCGGATAAAAGCGCATATTTTGCATGATGCTTCCTTAAGGGCTACTGATAAGTTTCAGCCTAGGAGCCCTTTCCTTTATAATTCACGTGAAACACAAAAATCCAAGATGGCCGCCAGAGATGATAAAATATCGATTTTCTCGCGTTCTGTGTGTCTTAGGAAGGGCAAATTGCTATCAAACTATGGCTTATTGAGGTATTTGAATCCGATTTGTTACAAATATGCACATTACCTATAGCTAATATTACCTGCAACTGAATCCTTCTCAGACCCGGGGTATTTTGAGTCTATTAATTGCATTCTTGGGCGGGGGAGGGGTGTTCGCTCCCTATCTATTTTCGTTACTCCTCGGGCTAGAGGACTGAAACTTTCTATACTATATACTTGGGCCAGCGCCTATGCCCTAAAATGCTTTTAAAAAATCAAGATGACCATCATGATTTCTGGTCGGAAGACATTTTTCCGCCGATGTTTTTTTCGCCGATTTTTCTCTTAAAATATCACTGCGATGGAGAATGCTTAGTTAGACTAAATAAATTATTTTTATGCACTTACAGGCAAGAAATATAACAAAAAATGGATGAAAACAATGAAAACGCTGCTTTCTGAGGGCACTTTATTGCAGCCACTTTGAATTTAGCCATGATCTTTACTCTTAGATATAGACGACTGACCAAGGACGCCAAATGTGACTTTCGATGGGATTTTTTTTTGTTAAAATGGGTGCGCATGCTAAATTAGTTCTTTGTGTGGTAGGGTTCAAGGTGGAAGGGTATACTATACTATGGAATATTATATTGGGCTAATTTTCAGCCCATTTCCCTAATTTTAGTGATTAACCGTTAATTTAAAATGGCGACCATGTGGGGTTACCCGTAAATCACGCATTTTCAGGTTGTCCATATAATATGCATTATTCTCAGATCATTGTGCAAATTTGTTAACATCAGTGGATCTCACATCAAAGTCTAACACCTTACACCTATTTTGAATCTGTTTGCATAATTTTCAGCTCAAAATATGATGGTTTAATTCAAAATAGCGAACATGGGGTATTCTAAAAATCACACTTTTTCATGTGACCGAGAGATCTCTGACCATAGTGGAATATCTTGCACCCATTTCGAATCTATTTACATATCCCTAAGATTAAGAAATGATGGTCAAAGTCAAATTGGTGGGCATATAGGGTCATCTGAAATCACACGTTTTCATGTTGCACGTATAGTTCAATGCAATATTCTTAGCTCATTTTTCAAATGTATCAAAACCGAGAGATCTCTGAACATAGCCTGACATCTTACGTCCATATTGAATCTATTTACATATGCCTAAGATCAAGATTTGATGGTGAAATTCAAAATGGCGGCCATATGGGGCCATTTGTAAATCATACCTTTTCATGTTGCTCTTATAGTTCAAGGCAAGTTCTTAGCTCATTGTGCAAATTTATCAAAACCGATGGATCTCTAAGGATAGCCCAACATATTACGCCCAGTTTGAATCTATTTATATATCCCGAAGATCAAATTATGATGACCAAATTCAAAATGGCAGCCGTGTAGGGTCATCTGAAAAGCCTGCTTTTTCATGTTGCTCGTATTGATCAAGGCATTATTCTTGATTTCACATCATAGCAAAATACCTTGTGTCCATTTTTAATCCAATTGCTTGTCTTCAGATTAAAAATGATGGTTAAATTCAAAATGGCGACTGCAAGGAGTCATCCGGAAATCCGTGATTTTTTTCATGGTACTCGTATAATGCATGGCATTATTTTTAGACAAGGTACAAACTTGTCTCGGATGGTCCACCTAGACCCCAAAACGTCCATCTCACATCTGCCTATGCCTCTCGCATGCACAGTCAGAACTTTTCAGCGAAAGTCAACCCATAACCTCGAGACGCCTCCCATCGTACTCCGCAGCGTGAGACAGATAAAAATAAGATGCCACACTCCATACCGTAAAGAAACATGTCCATGGGTGGGTTCCCATTGGGCCTATTAGGCTGGACATAGAAGTATATGTCTGGGATCCGCCCTCTAGTACTTGAGATGTATCAGGGTATTTTCAACCTTTCCTATTATGTACTTACTCGCGACCAATTGGATAAAGTGCCAGCCTTTGGCGTCTGAATTGCTGGTTCTACTCCCACCAGGATCATGGGGATTCCCCTTCTCTCGTTGCGTGTATTGCTCTGTATGGGGATTTCCCTTCTCTCGCTTCATATGTGGCTAGAACATTGACGGGGCAAGATAGGATTGACCTTTAAGGTCAATAGCCCTTCGGATATTTCCGGGGATGACCGAACATTCCCAAAGATTCCCATGCAGTGATTCAGGCGAAGCGACTGCTCTATTAACATTGACGTGACTGGGAAGCCAATTCACATTGACTGGGTTCTTATCAGCCGGTGCCGGAAGTGACCGCATCACCGCCGGCAGTGATCTTTGATCCGAAAGTGGCCTTGCAACGGAAGTAACCTTTGACCCAGAAGTGACCTTTGGCATTGAACCGCAAATGACGTCTGCTTCACATGACGTCATCAACCTCAGCCTCAATGCGCGGGAATTTCACCTTTATATACTACTCCAATATCTCGATATTTGTCCTCCAGCGGGAAAAAGTGAATACAGTGCATAGTAGTGTATTGGAAGCATTGCTAAGCATGTCCAAAATCAGGTTAAATGATCCCAGAACGTTTACTTTGGAACTATGGGGGCCTTCTCGTGTCGCCCATAACCCAAGATTTCATCATATATGTCGGCCATCTTGGATTTTGGAAATCCCGAAAAATTCAGGAGGGCTCCTAGGCTAAAATTGAAAAATAAGCGTAAAGGGAGCTACTTCCCAAATTTGGTGCTTTTATCCGCTTCGTAACGTTAATTTCGCTAAGCCACCTGACTATACAGGAAAACGCAAAGGCTATTGCAGAATGAATAGGTTTATTCTGTTGGAATCCCATATAGCGATTTCAGACCTTGTATCTGTACTTATGTGAGAAAGCTGTTTCAATCTTTATGGGAAGCTGTGAATAATAACAAACTTCGTGAAAAAAAATGTAGGCTATACTCATCTGAACAGCCAGACACGTTGTGATGAAAACATGAACAGGCGATGTAGAATCGGCCATACACGATTAACTCCCGAACATTCACTAAAAAAGCCAGTTCCAAGGTGTATTCCATGCCACGAAGATCTCACAGTGAAACATAATCTTATAGACTGTATAGATTTTAAGATTGTAAGATATACTTTTTATCGAGCAGCTACGCTGAAAGATCTTTTCAGCCGAGTAAAAGAACTTTAGATTATTTGAGAGAGATTGATTTGTTGTACAAATTTTAATGTGTGTACCTGTTTTAACGCATTAGTTTTACTGAGTTGTTGAATTGAATACTTAGAATTTTGTTTGATCTTCGCTATATAGCCTGAAATATTGCTGAACGCGACGTTAAACCTTAACTAACTTTCTCTCTCTCTCTCTTTGAGGGAAATCGGTTTGTTGCAGGAGTTTTGATGTTTGTATGTTTTAATGTTTTGGATTACTAAGTTTTTAACTTGAATATTTCGAATTTTGTTTGATCGTCGCTATAGCGGAAATATTGGTGAACGCGACGTTAAACCTCAATTCTCCCTCTGTCTCTATCAATATAATAGAAATAAATAATTTGTGATTAGTCAGAGAGAGAGAGAGCGAGAGAGAGAGAATTAATGTTTCACGTCGCGTTCATCAATATCTCAGCTATATAGCGATGATCAAACAAAATTCTAAGTATTCAAGTTAATAACTTAGTAATCCAACAGACCGAGTGCTAGACTCAACAGCTGTTTACATGAGTACAGTTAGAGGGTCTGAAATCGTTTTATGGGATTCCAACAGGATCAATCTCATTATCTAGGGCTGCCTTAGCCATTTTATCGGATATGCTTTAATTGTTATTCATGTATCATTTATAATGAAAGTTAGCCAGGATACCGGTATATGTTTTTTTTAAATATGTGAATTACATGTTCGTCTTATTTAATCTGGACGGGCCTTAGATTCAAACATTCATGCCCAGTCAGTCTGCCCCAGATTATACATGTACATGCTATGTCTGGAAAAAAGCAGGTACCCAAGTCATTGTCTCGAATTGAAAGAACATGTATGGAGTTATCTCACTGGATGGGCATACTGCATGTACAGCTATATGAATTCGGTTGACCGATAACCTGTTACTTTGTCATAAACTGACCAGCTTCACCTCTTTATTGCGTCTTATTTAGATCTCTATCTCTATAAAAATGAAGCGGGCATTCTCTCTCGTCGACTTTATGACAAAAGAGATGATTACAATTTCGACATCGTAAACTATCCCTTTCTGGATAGTAATATTCCAGTGGGACCTGCATATGGCGTATACATATCTCGCTTAGTAGCATTTGTTAGATCCTGTGTTAGATGTGATGATTTTAATCAACGTCACAAAACATTGTTGCAGAAACTTATAAAACAGGGCTATTCCATCAAGCGCCTCCACTCAAAGTTTCTCAAATTTGGCGATACATATCGCATGCTGATAGCAAAATACGAACGTAGCGTGCAAGATCTATGGCGCTACGTTTCGTAACTTGTGTCTAATTCCGCTTAACCCGGGGCTAGGGGCCGTATGAACCCATGTACTTCAAGATCCTCATGGTGCTCATATGAACAGTCACAATCAAAGCGTGACTGAGATACATCATTCTTTAGATGACGACTTTACAACGAATATTATGGATTAAGAATACTGATCAGCGATACGGATTTGATATTTTTGGAACATCATGATGTCTTGCGGCATCATTGAAAACTGTTGACCGCTTCTCTCTTGCAGGAAACAAGCCTATGTTTATGTATACTTTTGTCTTTTTGAATTTGGTGCCAATACTGTTATATGGAAATGGAATAGGTCTTTGGATTATGGACGCGGATATTCTCTAATGGACGACGGCTGGATTATGAATGACGGACTAGACGCTTGTAATTTACAACGATTATTATGGATTAAGAATACTGATCAGCGATACGGATTTTATATTTTTGGAACATCTTGATGTCTTGTCGGCATCATTGAAAACTGTTGACCGCTTCTCTCTTGCAGGAAACTAGCCTATGTTTATGTATACAATGATTGTCCTTTTGAATTGGTGCTAATGCTGTTATATGGAATAGGTCGTTGGATTATGGACGCGGATATTCTTTAATGGACGACGGGTTAGTTATGAATGACGGACTAGACGCTTGTAATTGTGTGTATATGTGTATGCTACCTGTTTTGATATACATACATAAAGTGTACCCTAGGTTTTCCATGTTCAGGGGAGGACTTCTTGTAGGGTTATTTTACCTGATAAGAACAAACACATGGTGATGTGTGCTGCATGTAGGGAAGATTTGAATACAACTGATGACCCCACGCATTCTTTCATCACTAACAAAGCGTTGCACAGTTATCGTCAGACAGACCGGGTGTTAGATTCAAGACTTCCAATTACAAATGCGTAATCCACAAGATATTATGTGCTACACAACACACCACGACATCCGCGTACAAACTGTATTATTCCAAGCCATATTATCTTTTGCCGTCAGCGCACGGAATGCCAACAGGAACAAGGTAAGGTTCCGCCGCCGTGTAAGCCATGAACAGGGCCAGTTGAGAGGTAGTTATAAGGATACTATGATGAAGTTGTTATCGTTAAAAAAATAGACGATACAAGTGTCTATGTCCGAGTATAAGACGGAGAATTACAAGCGTCTGGTTCGTGATTCATTATTCAGACATTGTCCATTAAAGAATATCCGCGTCCATAATCCAAAAACCTATTCCATATAACCGCATTCGCACCAAATTCAAAAAGACAATCATAGTATACATAAACATATAGGCTAGTATGAGCATTAGCCAATATAGTACAGACAAGGTTAAGACACATAATCTTGGGGGAAAGGTGGGGGGGGGACTAAGGGTTCTGGTCTGCAGTTGGCATCAATAACTTGAATTAGTTGGTCTGAAACCGAGAAAGGAAATCTACAGCAGAATTAATTGATCCTGGTCTGTGGGTAGCTTCAAACAGTGTTGTATAGCGCTAGGTTGTCGGATGGAATAAAATGCTCCAGTTGGATAGCAGGTGCCCCCAGGTTTCAATGGCAATAACTACCAAATAAAATTTCAGAAGCGTATTTTTACCCCACCAGGTTTCGTTCCATAGACCACAAAACTAGTGAGTATCCAACACAGCCCCATAACCTACGCTGCCCGAAGCATCGGTTAACAAATGAGATTGAAATACCAAAAAGATTTACAGCGCAACATCATCCACTGACCCCAACACCACCTTATAAATCTACTTGCAACATATAATGACCACAACGTCACCTAATATGCTACCAACATTTTCTGGCAGCAACATCAGCTGATCTTTCAACGACGTACAACTGGTAGTTGAACAAAAGTGTTACGAGTAATTACAGCTTGCAATCTTCATGTGCATTTACTCGAAAGGCAAAAATACACGGTATACTAACATGAAATGCCAGTTAACGTTGAACACGCATGGTCGATTCAGTTAACATATTTAATGTACCCAGTCCAAAAGAAAAAATACCTTAAAATGATATCACTAGTGTTTTTCGTTTGTTCGGATCTCATGATGCGCTGTACTTTATTTCATACACTGACAAAATTATGTACTAGGCTCTTGTTTGAAAACGCGAATCGCCGATTGTCAGGAGACTTGCTCAACGTTAACTCCGGGAATTTGTGACGCTTCTGCTCTTTGGGGTGACTTAGCAGCTGGCCATTTGAGGTACAAAGATCAGGCGTAGAGGTATGAGAATAATCGCCCCGCAAATTTAAAAAAGTAAAGAAATAGAATACAATATCATTTAACTTGAATATGTGTCTAGGGCCCGGATGTAGAGAGATTAGGGGTCGGACGTTCTTGCACGTCGCTCAGAGAATTTTGTCTAATTCTGTGGATGAGTCCATGACATTATCCCCCAACGACAGTTTCCCCTCGACATTTCCCCCACCGATATTTTCCCCCACGACAGTATCCCCACATGACATTTTCCCCAGGCGACATTTTCCCCACCCTAAATTACGTGCTGTAATAATTACGACCTGCCGAAAATCGCAGTCGCGGTCATTTGCTCACCTTGATTTTATTTTACGTTTGCACATAGGCGATTTCTAGGAATTCAAGGAAGATCACTTTTTAGTTGAACATCGGCAGATGTATGCAAACGTAGGTATAATAATTAAGAATAGATTATCAATATCAAACACCTCTTTAACGAAATGAACAAGATTGAATTTTCAGGTGTATTTTTTATTAGATATAGTAATAATATGTATATTAGCACAAGTACAAGCAATATTTAAGCACTACATGCTGTAAACTATTTAAACGATAAAATGATATTTAAGCGGCCCTTAAACTACTGCATCTAGGCCGGTGGGGTATGTTGTCGTAAATAATCCAATCCAGGCCGGTGGGGTATGTTGTCGTAAATAATCCAATCCATCTGTCACGTCTTCCAGCATGTCCAGTGGTAAGAATGCAAGGGCATCAGTCATGCCACAAAACAGCTTAACATCTGGTTCTTCGTAACGCCTGGTTAGGCCCAAGTCTTGTATCTTCCTCCACGTACTCTTGGTTAGATGAAAGAAACAACCCTGGGTAGTGACGTGTTGGCCCAGGGTCGAATGCACAGCTTGAATGCTGGCTTGTTCAAAGTCCGTGATGATGGTCGTCGGGTCTGGTGTGAATCCAAGGTTCTCACACCGAGTGATCACGGCCTGTAGGATTTGTGAGACAGCAAGGCGTAGGCACAGGAGACGGACGTATCTCCCAGCGGTGCACGGATCACGTACACTTGAAGAAAAATCCCAGGCGCCAAGGTGAGGATTACCCGGTGATGGTCGAAGTCTTGTCCGCTGTCGTGGATCATGAACATGTCTCCGTTGTCGCCTGTCGTCGTCCACGGCTCTGGGATGTTGAGCTCTTGTAGAGTAGCTGGCTCTTTGGGCACGGCACCACGCTTGTGACGCTGGATTCAACGTTTTATGGATGCAACGTTGCCAATGCGAGCCTTCCTCTGGTCACTTGCATTTTGTAGAACTGAACTTTAAAAAAATACATTATCACAGAAAAAAATCTACTCGAAAGTATTGATTATCCACTTAATAGGCACAGAATATATATAGCCTTGCCGGAAATTGACGATATTGCGGTCGGTAGGGCTATATAACACCGTGCCAAGAAATATATAACTGCATACATCTGACGATGTTCAACTAAAAAGTGATCTTCCTTGAATCCCTAGAACTCTCCTACGTGCAAACGTAAAAAAAATCAAGGTGAGGAAATGACCGCGTCTGCGATTGTCGGCAGATCGTAATTATTTTTGCTGTTCAGGGCGTTTTTTTTCTTTGTCGGTTCAGCCCGTTTTGGGAGGGCAGAGGTCCGCCATCTCGGTTTTCTGTCCCTCTCTGCTTTTCTCTGTTTGTTCGCAGTCTGTATATATTTCGTATTCTGCTGGTATACATATTTTCTTGTTCTGGTTTGGGTTAGTTTAAAGTTCGTTTTTCGTTCAGTTCAGCTTAGTTCGATTTGCACATTATATTCGTGTATATCGAGGTGGACTAAATACATCTACCATAGTGAAGGTATAGCTGTATGTTTTAGGCCTAATCCTGAGTGTACGGGTTTGTTCTGGTCTTTGTTTCCCATTCGTTTGTTCCTTGGTGTCCTTGAGCAAATCGTACAGTAGCGAAAGACTTAGAACTGGTACGAGTTGTCACAGCGAAACAGCTCACCAATTACCAGTATACGAGTTGTCAGAGCATTTCCATCATAGCTCTCTAGATTTGTATCTAATACCGCTTATGCCGGTGCTAGGGGCCGTGTGGTCATATCATCCAAGTTGCCACATGAACAGGTACAATAAAAGCGTACCTGAGATACAACACATATCACGAATCGTTAGATTCTTGGTATGTGCTTTAGAATAGGTTAACCAGAAGACTATTCTGTGAAGTCATGTGACGCAGTCAGTATGTCGGCACCTCTTCCCACTTCCCTTATATGTGTTGTAATTGTCCTGCCTTTTACCTGGGGTTCTCTTGAAGAGAGATTGTATTGTTTTGTTACAATGGTTGTAGTATACACCTTTAGAGCGAGGCTCCCTCGGGGGGTAGGCAATGTCTACCCTGTTGAGTTGTGTGCGTGTCACTCTTTGTAGTTGTAGTGATACTCCCTAGTAGAAATGAATTTTTATTTTGTTTTACTATGGTCTTCAGAAAGTTTGACAGACCACTGAGCCTAAAACTCACAGGCTTACAGAACGCTAATGCGATTGATATGTATCACGCATTGAAAGACACTGTTGGATCAGGACGTTCCGTCCTTACAGGTCTGGTACAGGTATCAAATACCCTGTATTTCCTTGAACAAAAGTTCAAAAGACTTAGTGGAACAAGAGAGGAAGACAAAGATTTTTATAAGAGAAAAAGTAAAAAAAGAAGAGGGAGAAGTAATGAAAAATGAACAGAAAGCTCAGAAAGAATTACCCAAAATAAAACGTTAACCTTATATATATCTTGGCTTGGGCAGTTTTGTATGTCATTTCTTTTTACAGACTAAAAATGGCTCAGTCACCAACTATCATTCAATGAAATTGCAGAGGAGTTTCGCCAAATTTGAATGAATTAACTCAAGATTATGAACCATCAGCTTTTTGTCTCAACGAGATCTTTCTGAAGAAAGCAGATGAAGATAAATTCAAATTTTCCCAATACACACCTTATCATTCCTACGCTATAAACGAACATGGAAAAGCTACAAGCGGCTCTTTAATATTGATTAAAATGGGTGTTTTACACAGTCCTATTGATGTAGTGACAGATTTACGAGCTGTAGCAGTACGCATTACCTTCAATTCTGCTTTCACATTATGCACAGTGTACATACCTTCTTCTGGTTGTCACCGTCTGAGTGAACTTCAGAATCTTTACGATCAGCTCCCGAAACCTTGTTTATTGATGGGTGATTTTAACGGTCGTAATATCCTTTGGAATAATGAAGACAAATGTAAAGGTAAAATTCTTGAAAATTTTATATCAAATAACTCTGTGTGTATTTTTAATGATGGTTCTTATACACATTTGTCCTCAGCTCATGGAACCTATTCAGCATTGGATATCTCACTTTGCGACCTCTCTATTCTTGAAGAATTTACTTGGTGTGTTCATGATGATCTTTGTGAAAGTGATTACTTTCCCACCGTTTTAAGAGCTGTTCACTCAGCTGATGACCCTCCCTTTAACAAGGTATAATTTTAGGAAAGCTAACCTTTGAATGGCTTTGTTCATAAAAAAACTACAAGTAGTCCCTGTCACTTATGTTCCAGATCCTATACAATTGTTCTCAGATATCCTGATAGAAATTGCCAACCAAACCATTCCCACATCTTCAGGAGTTGAACATATTAAAAAACCTTGGTTTAATGATGACTTTAGAGAAGCAAGAAAACGTAGGAAGAAAGCTGAACGATATTTCCGCCGACATCCTAATCCTGAAAGTTTGAAACATCTTACAGTTACAAGAGCTAAAGCTCGTAAAACCATGAAGCAGAATAAACGTGATTCTTGGAAAAATTATGTTTTTAAGACAATACACATACTCGTATAACAAAAGTTTGGAATATGATCCAAGGAATAAAAGATAACAGCTCCAAGCCCAGCGTTCAGCATCTCAACGATAGATTACAAGGTAATAACTGACAAATTGCCAAAAACTCTTCGTCAGAAAATGAAGTACCTAAATTTCAAAGTTTCCAAAAAAGAGAAGAGAAAGATGAAATTAAATTTCCCTCCGGTAACCATGAAGGCTATAACGCTATGTTTTCAATTGAGGAACTTCACGCTTCTCTCACGAAAGCTAACGATTCTGCTGCAGGCCCTGATAATATTCATGCTCAGCTTTTGAAACATCTACTCGAGTCTTCTCTAGAAAACGTCGGGGTAGGGTATCTTAAGCTGTCGTTTGCCTGGTTATGAAGAAAACAAACAATATGAACAAATAGAACTGGATTTGATAAAGTTGGAAGTATCAGTCAGTATCTCTCAACGAAACGTCAGCTTCACAGCAATAAAGAACTTGTTATTCATAGAATAAAATAATTTTATTATTGATTCAACATTGACTGATTGATACCCATACTTTTATAATATTTTCCTTATTGAGAACAAGTACTTTAAACTTCATACCTTTGAAGATGATCATTGGGGGAAGTTGTTTCCCAGACGCCGTGACCGCCAGGACTACAGTGAAGTGTACCAGTAGAAATAATCCTAACGTCCTTCTCCGCGTTTGTTGACAGTCTTTCCTGGCACCAGGTCAAAGTACATCGGGACTTCGTCCATGTTGATGATCATTTGTTGATCGAACACCCCTGCCTCTCTGATCTGAAAGACAAACCAAAATACATGACAATTAGTGAAAATACAAAGTTTGAATATCTCTAACTCGCTGAGGCAAACCGTTCATGTTATATTGACAAATCTGTATTTCCATGAAAGGCGATAAGCTATTATTCCTACGAATTAGGCTCTCATTTGCAAATTGTCCAGTAATGAGTGAGTGAGTCCATCCGAATCCTTTCGTCGGCAAAATAAGGAGAACCGTTGACAGTAGAACCTTGATTGTTGGCATGAAGGAGCATTAGGAGACTCTTACCAGCAAGTTCTGAGCTGGCCTACTTTTGATAACAAATTGGTGATTCTGACTTGGGCTGTGCCCACCTTAATATAGGCAGGATTTCAACTTGGGGCGTCGAGGATTTCCAAGAGTTCAGTTCGCGTCGGAGTCCTGATGCCTAGCCTACTCCGTAGGTCCTGTGACGTTAGTCACGCTGCCATGTTATTACCATCAATACTTTTTAGAAGGAACTGACCGAGATGTACATATCTCCTTCAAATGTCAGTAAAAAATCTGCAGTCGGTACTCGAGATCTGAGGGCAACTTATGTGAGATGGAGGTCTTGCACCGGAGTACCAAGGCGTGTCTGACCATGAAGTGCGTTAGCCATCCATTGAAAGCCCGGAATCCAGCTTTCTCCATCCCTATAATCGATGACGCGTATGCCTTGATGGACTGTCTTGATATGGGAATATGTAGGTCACGCTGCTGGAGAATCCAAGACACTATCTTCTGATCCGATTCTGTACTGTACGACAAGGGTCGGCCCGTACGCTTGCGTTTCCTGGACTTGGATTTTTTTCTTCCTCCGGGAATGTCTTCTTTCTCGTCTGTACTTTGGTCCACTCGGTTCTTCTTCCAGTTAGCCATGGTGGACATCGCCATCTTCCGGGACTCGGAAACCGCCCGGAATCCGTAGACTTCAACTTCTTCCAAGATGGTCTTCTTCTCACTCTGGCTGTATAACCGATATTTCCCTCGTTTGGCTGGTGGGAAGTTGTCACGTTCTATAGGAGATGATGGAACGGAGGGTATAGGGACAATCGGAACGGGAATGTCATCCTGTATTGAAACAACCACTGTCTCTGGTTTCTCCATGGCGTGTAGTATTCCGTCTTCCCCAACGTAATATACACGTCAGAGTGGCTGTATTGGCGTCGGAGCCGGCAACAGCCGAAGACACCGCGCTGGAAGATTCGGGTGTCCATGATGATAGCTGATGAAATACTGTCTATGGTAGGTTAAGTGAAAATTTGTTATGACTGGCATGGTTTTTTGATTGAAATTGTAGTTTAAGGGCCGCTTCCCATACGGATTTCGAGGCCCATCAACTCAATGTTTTGCTTTAATTTCACGTTACGTTTCATAAATGTCACCATATACCGTCCGATTCATATAAAGTTCATCAATCTGTTTTCCGTTCACTGCCAGTTTATCCAGAGTAAATACCAATTCAAAAATTTGGAACACTTGAATACCAATCAAGTCACCATTGCAACCCATTTGATCCCGTTATAATATACTCCTGACGATGAAGTGTGGTCTCCTCGATGGGACCTCAACAAAATTAAAGCGAGTGGGATTATTTAAAGCGACTATATACCGTCCGATTCATATAAAGTTCATCAATCTGTTTTCCGTTCACTGCCAGTTTATCCAGAGTAAATACCAATTCAAAAATTTGGAACACTTGAATACCAATCAAGTCACCATTGCAACCCATTTGATCCCGTTATAATATACTCCTGACGATGAAGTGTGGTCTCCTCGATGGGACCTCAACAAAATTAAAGCGAGTGGGATTATTTAAAGCGACTATAGTGAAATAAAAAATGTAATCCGTTTATGAAACTTATTAAATACAACAAGAGTGCAGGAAATTAGCTAAAAATGTATTCATTATAACACAAATTAAAATAATTATGAGCTGTTTTTGGTGTTCAATAATTTTTATCCGGTTCGCGTTGAACAAGGGAGACAACTCATATGGATTCGTTTCGCAGTTGATTGTGAAGAAATAGTTCACCAGTTTCTCGCGTTTTTACACACAGTTGTCACCTCAGTAGATGTCATATGCCGGGTAAATACACCGGAGTCTTTATTATTTTCTCTTATATGCACTTTATTATTTTAAATAATAATCATAGAAATAATGATAGAATAATCATATGTATATAGCCAATGGAACCACTCGGCACACCAGAATATAATATTGACAAGAATGAATTATTTATCACAATTTTTTACTTTGTTAACATCTTGAGGCATAATTTTGGATCTGACATTCACGGTTTACATTTTCGTATATGTATACACATAGTTCTGTTTATTAATCACAGAAAATTTATTCTGACACCAACTGTACTGTGAACTTTTGCACATCCCTGGGCAATCCTATTTCTCGAGTTTTTTGGTCACAGCTTTGCTCAGCTTCCGAGCTTTTTTCACCATGCGTTCGTCGTCGTGGCGAAAAATATGAGTGCAAGGTACTTCAAGTCCGCCTTGTGGAAGTTTGAAACTGGCCCTCTTCCCTTTAATAACACACATGACGTTTCCTCCATGAGTGATGAAACATTTCACAATGATCAAAATTTCCTTATGGTTCTTCTGTTTTTCTTGACAGCCACGACATTCGGGTCTTTTGATCCAGGACAGTCTGGATTTAAATCCAGTTCCAGCTTTTCTCCTTCAGTTGGCTTTGGCCAGAAGAATATGTAGACTTGGTAACCTCTAACAACACAGAGCCTATGATACTACATGGATTAATAAGTTACTAAGAATTTTGTTTGATCGTCACTATATAGCTGAAATATTGCTGAATGCGATGTTAAACCTTAATTCTCTCTCTCTCTCTCTTTCTCTGTTATTGAACTCAGTACCTTTAAAAGTATTTCAAACAGATTACTACTAGAGCTCAATATATATCTTTCAGTAAAACACTTTTTTATTAATATATTTTGTTCAGTAGAAGAGTTTGTCATGTTGGTAATATAGGCGGCCATACTTGTATATATAGGCGGTCATACTTGTAATATAGCCGGTTATACTTGTAATATAGGCGGTCATACATGTACAGATTTAATATAGTAATATGGAAAACGTAGAAACAATCACCATATACTAAAATAAGTACAGCCTTGGTTGCCAGCCTTATTCACTCATTGATTTTGAAAACAATGCAGCTAAGGCAGACCACTTATTGTCAGATTCTTTTGTTTTCAAATTACACACGGCAATATATCTTTCCGAGTCATAATAACTTGCTATTATATTTTTCAAACCCCCAAAAATCTGGTTTAGAGCCCATGTATCTGGGTTATAAATGTATTTTTGTTGTTGAGATATTTATATGATTTTCCAAATTAAACTTTGCCGGCAGGCTAAAAAGGATGTTAAAAGAAAATATGTACACGACTCCATTTGTTTCTATAGCAAACCAGTGCCAGAGCTCTGTCCGGATTCCAGTGTTTGTAGTAAGGTATATGTGTGTCGCTCTGAAATGGAACTCTTGAAGCTGAATATTAGTGCTACTTTTTTCGGTATTGAATGTATGAGCTTCCAGTCCAGAACGATACCCAAGATATCCTCCCATTTTGCCTGAGATAGAGACAAGGCATCATTACGTACAAGCACGTCGTAGTAAGGTCTGTATCCTTTGGCAACGTTAAATAATCTGTCAAATAACACATGGCAAGATACTGTAACTGATTAATAAATGACGGAACTTTTTCATATGACGTTCCCATTTTGACGTGGAAAGAAAATAATGATCAAGTGGTTTATTGATATCAAGTTACATGTAACACGAAACCTTTATACAAGTGGGCTAAGTGGGTTATTTTTGTATGGTCATAGAATCTGCATTTTTGGGGTGATTTGACATGGCGTTTGGTTTAGTAATAATTGCATGTCCACTGTTATGACCCAGTCAAGAAGTGTACAGTCCAGCAATAATTTGAGGTCTATTGAAATGTATCTCTCGATAAAGATGGGGGGGTTAAGACGGAAAGAAGGGATATACTGTATTGCTATATTACACCCGTAGATCGAAAACTCTATACGATTAACTCACGAGCCAGTGCCAAGGTGGATTCCATGTCACGAAGATCTCACAGTGAAACATATTCTTACCTACTGTATAGATTTTAAGATTGTAAAAGATTCTATTTATCGAGCAGCTACTTTAGAAGATCTTTTAGTCGGATGAAAGAAATAATACGTTAAAGAAATATACGTTATTTGAGGAAATCGGTCGTTGCATCAGTTTTATTGTATGTGCATGTCTTTTGGTGTGCTATGTTGATACTTCTGGAATGCTGGGTTGTTGACTTGTTTTTGTTAGAATACTTAGAATTTTGTTTGAACGTCGCTGTATAGCTGAAATATTGCTGAACGCGACACTAAACCTCACGTCTCCATCAGTGAGAAAATCTGACGAAACGAGGCGAAATACAATACCCGCCTTCACTCCTGCACATGTTGACATTAGCAGACAACCGGAACAGACCAAAGTGCCGTGAGCGCTAGCGCCACCTTGCGGCCGAAACCGGCATTAGGAATAGCGCAAAAGGCGGATTCTCTCTCTTTCTCTCTCTCTCTCTCTCTCTCAAAAAACAGTTTTGTCGCTACATTTCGTGTAACATTCAGACTCGCATGCCAAACAGAGAAACATTAACTGTGTGAGTGTGTTTAACAGACACATTCTGGTGAAGTAACGCTACTTCCCAAAGTTAGAAATGTAGAAGACCCTCTGCACTGCGGGAACCATTCGTCCTTAAAATGTTAAACACTTCGTTAGAAAATTACAACACATATGAGCCGACATAGCTATAGCATGTTTTGACGTGAAAGTCGGTTTACTTCATTTAGGGTGCATGCAATGAAATTATCTCATCTAGCTGTTCATCCCTCAAACAACGACAAATTTTCTTTCTGTAAGGGTAATGTCAGATTTCTTTTGATTAAAATCGTTTAAATATTTAACTTGTGAAACAAAAGTTTTTCAAAAGCTTTATTTCAAAACAACAATTATATAGGTAACTCTGGTCAATCTGGTCGTCGGGTTCATGCTCTGAACTGCCGTACTGACAGATTTAAGTGTTTCATCTTCCGACCGGCTCATCGGACGAGTGCAGTGGAAATGAACAGAACTTGAGTGGTGAATTAACAGCGAATGAATAAACATTCGATGACTTACTTGCCTAAAACGGCTAAGGTTGAAATTCGTCGTTCAAGTAAGAATCGTATACGATCGTTTCGCTGTGTCCCTTCCACCAAGAAATACATCGTAATGGACAAGAGCAGAGCAATGCTGTTTGCATTGGAATGAACGTTGGATCCGTGGTATGTGCTTTAATTAAGACAAGCGTGTGTGTGTGGCGCGGAGAAGGGGTATTTATTCCGTAATATGCAGCGTTTTAGACTAATGAAGAAGAGACGGGAAGATGCATTCAGTTCACTCATAAACACGAAAGAGAAGATAATCGTTAATAAGTATTCAAATCAATGTGCAGGTTCTCCCGAGTGATTCTGTGTTCGCAATAACCTTTGAACCATATTTCACGCAAGCTTTTTTTGAATTAATATACAAAGAAAGTCATTTGACCACGGTTCTTCGCTGCAATACTGGTAGCGCTGGCCTGGTTCTAGGATTCAAAGTATGACCGATGCAATCAGAGGAATACGCTTAAAACTAAAGTGTTGAAACTTCGTAAAGTGTTGAAATATTCCTTCACGTGTGTCCACAGGGACAACACTTAAAGAACAGTCCCTGTGGACACACTTAAAGGGTTATTTGGACACTTTACGAGTAAGTTTCAACACTCTAGTTTTAAGCGTGAACTGGAAGACTTCAACGCCAGGCATGAATACGTACAGGGAAGGATCATCGGTTCAATTCCTCGTCAAAGGTATTATGGTGAGTCGCCATCGAGTTTGCCATTACAGTGTTAAATTTGGTTTTCTAGCCCATAGCTAATACATAATCCAGAATTTATCCATACTTGAAAGAATAGCGTTGTCGAATCAATCACTTGAAAGATAGGACATCATGAAATTCAAAATACACCCGCATACAAGATACACGTTGGAGAAATGGGAAAGGAGATGGTACGGTTGAAATCGAAAAAAATAGTGTCCTAAAACTAATTGTTAGAAGGTAACGGCAAGAAAGTTATACTTACACAATTTTGAGTTCTAACTCGATTACGTTATGAAGATAGTTATGACATGAAACAGATTCGCAGCATGTGCTGTTTCGTGAAAAAAGGGTCTAAATCGAATCATTCAAACACATTTAGATACGAAGGACCCCCTTGGACCAAAAACCCATTTAACCTGGTGATGTGCCAATACCTCCTTTGATCCAAGAGGTCCTTCGCGTCTGAATGTCTTTGAATGACTCGATTTAGATCCTTTTTTCACGAGATACTACGTGCTGCGGATTTCAATTTTATACAATAACTATAATCATAATTCAATCGAGCTAGAACTTTGACATATTGTGTACACATATTTTCCCCTGCCCTTGCATGAAAACAATTATTTTTAGGACATTTTTTTTTTCAATTTCAACCGCACCACCTATAGGCCGATATATCGTTTTATCGTACCATCTCCTTTGTAAAAACTGTGAACACCAAGTACCCTGACCATTCCAAGATTGATTTGGACCCGCTCACCTTCAACGTTTTGAACCTAAAGTTCAGTAGAGTCCTCTTTTGCCATGGCTTTTTGCCTGAAGTCTGACCACATTGTTAGTCCAGACCGGAGTGATCATGTACGGATGTCAAGATTGCCGGATAGTTGGAGCCCATTGACCCTAACTTGATATGGCTTAAGTTGGCCATTATTTGGAACCCATTGATCCTAACTTGGTATGGCTTAAGTTGGCCATTATTCGCTAACCCCAACTTGAGCAATTGGAGGGACAACATTTTCAACCAATTTCATGGACGGGATTAATCTTCAACCTTTTCATTTCAGGTGGATCTGAACTTCGGTCACAACCCGCGGGCTCAAACAGAAGTTTTCGAATGTATAACTAAGTTAGCAGACTTCCTGTCTCATATCGACTGGCATCTAAGAAGGGATGCAGGCCAATCCATAGATTTGCCTTCGATAACTTTTCCTATTATCGAACACATTGTCAGCATTGAAAAGCCCATTCTACAGTTAAGAGCCACAAATGATTATTGATTAATCTTTCACTTAAATTTGTGATCAATCAGAAAGTTAGTAGATGTCTCAGAACAGATTCAACTTGGAAAAGTGCCCTTTGCTTTCCTTTTAACCTTTTTTTTCTTTCCACTTTGCTCATCCATGTCTACAAGAACTTTTCCAAGTAAAAAGCCAGTTATCCCAGTTTCGTGCCTTTAATTAAACTATATTAAGCCATTTGGGTGATTGGATTGGTATTTAAACCGAGGATATTTCGCGTATTTGGTATAAAAGCTTACGGTAAAGTGTAACATTAAAGTTACGTGAGAATTCAATAAGCCTTATCTCAAGGTAATTACAAGCGTCTAGTCCGTCATTCATAATCCAGCCGTCGTCCATTAGAGAATATCCGCGTCCATAATCCAAAGACCTATTCCATATTCCATATAACAGTATTAGCACCAAATTCAAAAAGACAATCGTAGTATACATAAACATAGGCTTGTTTCCTGCAAGAGAGAAGCGGTCAACAGTTTTCAATGATGCCGGCAAGACATCATGATGTTCCAAAAATATCAAATCCGTATCGCTGATCAGTATTCTTAATCCATAATATTCGTTGTAGAGTCGTCATCTAAAGAATGATGTATCTCAGTCACGCTTTGATTGTAACTGTTCATATGAGTACCATGAGGATCTTGAAGTACATGGGTTCATAAAATGTCCGAGTAAAATGTGAACGTCAACTCAATATTAGTGTGTGAACTACTTCTTCTTGACAGTCATTTTTTGTAGCTGTAGCTTCGAACACAGTTAAGGGTGAAACGCCGGATACAGAGCTGAATAATGTACGCCGCATTTCCATTTACTTTAAGGGCTCAACCCAGAGTTTGGTAGGAATGGTCTCGGTCTAATTTCATGATGGGGTAGATCGCCCGTTTTCTTCTGCAACTCAATTATTGCATTCTTAATAGATTATATCTATAATATCATCCTGTCCAGCGTTGTCATTGATACAAACGGACATATACAGGTCGATGACTTGGTTCGTGTACACAGTAATCGGGATCGGACAGCAAATTTTGTCCGGCCTCAGTTATGCCCCTTGGCTGTGCGTTAAATCCGGTGCTAGGGGCCGTGTGGTTACTTCATAGTCTCCACATGAGTAGCAGTAATTGAAGCGTGGTTGAGATACCAAGGCTACGTCTGAGAATCCACCGTATTCTGGGTGATGAATGCGAGATGCCGAGGGAAGCTTTCCTGTAGAGTCATATGGCTGCTCTTTAGTCGCCAGACGTCAGTTTTTTCCACCTCTTGCATATCGCTCCAATTCAAAATAATGGATTACTCATGCTCTTTCAGAAAATATATACATATAAGTGATCTAGGATGAAGAATTTCGATCACAATTGATGGTCGAATTTGTACCGATTGTGTATTCCCTGCCGCATAGAGGAGTATCTGGAAAGCATACTTAAGACTTCTCGTAGAGTGGAATCTTGGGGGACTAGAACGTTCAACTAAGCGACTATTTACTCGGAAATTAAAACGGATATAGCGACGTCAAATTGAAACCATTCACAGCCTAGACTCAATGAAATCGACAGAAGAATCAAGGAAAAGTTTGGACGACAAAAACCGTATTCCCCAAACACAAGCAATCGTTCAAAGACGCCGTCTATTTCATAGTTAAATCTGATTTAGCGTTGCTCATTCTGTTGAATATGAATTGTCTAGTTCTGGTTAACTCATACAGTGTATGCCCTTGTTTGACATGCTTGCATACTCTGAATTAATTTCTATACACTTATATTCCAGATATAAACAGCAGATTGAACATTTTGTGGATAATTTCTGCGTTCATAATCTCAACACGGTTTTTTGTATGGGCAACGACGTCACAACTTGAGGGTGCCTCCAGTAAAAATGTAATTTGTGTTATATTTTGACAAGATCTAGTGTAGAAATTTTGCGGAAATCTTGGATTTGGTATGACCGACGTTAATGAGGTTAAATCGGAAAATCTGGGACACCCGTCGCGGATACTTGTTACAACCAAACGCTTCCATTCCAACTTTCTTCAAATCTGACTGGCGGAAGAATAGGATTGTAGCGTATAAAACTGCTGGTGCTCGTAACGTTTGTCTAATTCCGCTCAGCCAGGCTGTTTCAACGCCATGTGTTTTACATCTCCATTGTGTAAAAATGAGCAGTCACGAACAACGCCTGGCCGTGAGACATTATTCTTTAGTGAACAGCTTGGAAAATCATAAAGAGACCAAATTATTATTGTCGGTCATAATGACTCCGACTGAAGAACATCATGGTGTCTTGGTATCATCAATGAAAACGGTTGACCGCCTTTCTTCTGTGGGAAGCCATCATTAATCCCTTTTTGATGGATACTAAATGTCCGACTTGTCTTTTTTATCAGACATCTTCAAGAAATTAAAATGCCAACAGTTCCAACCATGGGCAGAAGCAAACTTACCTGAAGTTAACATGTCATTTTGTCATGGTTTTTTCTTTACGATCTAAATTGCCTAGAAATTTTGAGAACACATTAACCAAGTCTAAATGTCTGTCAAAACTATTATATTCGAAGTTACTATTTTCTCTTTCATTCTCTTCTATTCAAATAACCCTATCTTGGTAGATGCCCCAAAACTTGCCCAGGAAATATTTCAGATAATCCGAATATGTCCGTATACTGCACACATTCCTGATTCTGGAGACAAGAAATGAAGCTTTATCGGATGTAAGGACCTGTTCTTATCATATGTAAGAAGCGATAAATATCACGAAAGACCACTCCTGCTATAATGCCAAGCTAAATCATTTAATTTTATACGTATCGAACGTTAATAGTTATTAGATGTCTCAGAACAGATTCAACTTGGAAAAGTGCCCTTTGCTTTCCTTTTAACCTTTTTTTTCTTTCCACTTTGCTCATCCATGTCTACAAGAACTTTTCCAAGTAAAAAGCCAGTTATCCCAGTTTCGTGCCTTTAATTAAACTATATTAAGCCATTTGGGTGATTGGATTGGTATTTAAACCGAGGATATTTCGCGTATTTGGTATAAAAGCTTACGGTAAAGTGTAACATTAAAGTTACGTGAGAATTCAATAAGCCTTATCTCAAGGTAATTACAAGCGTCTAGTCCGTCATTCATAATCCAGCCGTCGTCCATTAGAGAATATCCGCGTCCATAATCCAAAGACCTATTCCATATTCTATATAACAGTATTAGCACCAAATTCAAAAAGACAATCATAGTATACATAAACATAGGCTTGTTTCCCGCAAGAGAGAAGCGGTCAACAGTTTTCAATGATGCCGGCAAGACATCATGATGTTCCAAAAATATCAAATCCGTATCGCTGATCAGTATTCTTAATCCATAATATTCGTTGTAGAGTCGTCATCTAAAGAATGATGTATCTCAGTCACGCTTTGATTGTAACTGTTCATATGAGTACCATGAGGATCTTGAAGTACATGGGTTCATAAAATGTCCGAGTAAAATGTGAACGTCAACTCAATATTAGTGTGTGAACTACTTCTTCTTGACAGTCATTTTTTGTAGCTGTAGCTTCGAACACAGTTAAGGGTGAAACGCCGGATACAGAGCTGAATAATGTACGCCGCATTTCCATTTACTTTAAGGGCTCAACCCAGAGTTTGGTAGGAATGGTCTCGGTCTAATTTCATGATGGGGTAGATCGCCCGTTTTCTTCTGCAACTCAATTATTGCATTCTTAATAGATTATATCTATAATATCATCCTGTCCAGCGTTGTCATTGATACAAACGGACATATACAGGTCGATGACTTGGTTCGTGTACACAGTAATCGGGGTCGGACAGCAAATTTTGTCCGGCCTCAGTTATGCCCCTTGGCTGTGCGTTAAATCCGGTGCTAGGGGCCGTGTGGTTACTTCATAGTCTCCACATGAGTAGCAGTAATTGAAGCGTGGTTGAGATACCAAGGCTACGTCTGAGAATCCACCGTATTCTGGGTGATGAATGCGAGATGCCGAGGGAAGCTTTCCTGTAGAGTCATATGGCTGCTCTTTAGTCGCCAGACGTCAGTTTTTTCCACCTCTTGCATATCGCTCCAATTCAAAATAATGGATTACTCATGCTCTTTCAGAAAATATATACATATAAGTGATCTAGGATGAAGAATTTCGATCACAATTGATGGTCGAATTTGTACCGATTGTGTATTCCCTGCCGCATAGAGGAGTATCTGGAAAGCATACTTAAGACTTCTCGTAGAGTGGAATCTTGGGGGACTAGAACGTTCAACTAAGCGACTATTTACTCGGAAATTAAAACGGATATAGCGACGTCAAATTGAAACCATTCACAGCCTAGACTCAATGAAATCGACAGAAGAATCAAGGAAAAGTTTGGACGACAAAAACCGTATTCCCCAAACACAAGCAATCGTTCAAAGACGCCGTCTATTTCATAGTTAAATCTGATTTAGCGTTGCTCATTCTGTTGAATATGAATTGTCTAGTTCTGGTTAACTCATACAGTGTATGCCCTTGTTTGACATGCTTGCATACTCTGAATTAATTTCTATACACTTATATTCCAGATATAAACAGCAGATTGAACATTTTGTGGATAATTTCTGCGTTCATAATCTCAACACGGTTTTTTGTATGGGCAACGACGTCACAACTTGAGGGTGCCTCCAGTAAAAATGTAATTTGTGTTATATTTTGACAAGATCTAGTGTAGAAATTTTGCGGAAATCTTGGATTTGGTATGACCGACGTTAATGAGGTTAAATCGGAAAATCTGGGACACCCGTCGCGGATACTTGTTACAACCAAACGCTTCCATTCCAACTTTCTTCAAATCTGACTGGCGGAAGAATAGGATTGTAGCGTATAAAACTGCTGGTGCTCGTAACGTTTGTCTAATTCCGCTCAGCCAGGCTGTTTCAACGCCATGTGTTTTACATCTCCATTGTGTAAAAATGAGCAGTCACGAACAACGCCTGGCCGTGAGACATTATTCTTTAGTGAACAGCTTGGAAAATCATAAAGAGACCAAATTATTATTGTCGGTCATAATGACTCCGACTGAAGAACATCATGGTGTCTTGGTATCATCAATGAAAACGGTTGACCGCCTTTCTTCTGTGGGAAGCCATCATTAATCCCTTTTTGATGGATACTAAATGTCCGACTTGTCTTTTTTATCAGACATCTTCAAGAAATTAAAATGCCAACAGTTCCAACCATGGGCAGAAGCAAACTTACCTGAAGTTAACATGTCATTTTGTCATGGTTTTTTCTTTACGATCTAAATTGCCTAGAAATTTTGAGAACACATTAACCAAGTCTAAATGTCTGTCAAAACTATTATATTCGAAGTTACTATTTTCTCTTTCATTCTCTTCTATTCAAATAACCCTATCTTGGTAGATGCCCCAAAACTTGCCCAGGAAATATTTCAGATAATCCGAATATGTCCGTATACTGCACACATTCCTGATTCTGGAGACAAGAAATGAAGCTTTATCGGATGTAAGGACCTGTTCTTATCATATGTAAGAAGCGATAAATATCACGAAAGACCACTCCTGCTATAATGCCAAGCTAAATCATTTAATTTTATACGTATCGAACGCTCATATCGTGAAAAACGGCTTCCATTGTTGGAGAACAGATAGTACATTCTAATCTCACAGTTGATGCTCTCTAACCCTGGTACTCTATTCTGAATACTAGCTCTGTATAAACAGTCATAAGTGTTGAGATCTTTGTCATTCCAAATAGATTTGAATAGCATTTCCTCACATTCATCAAGAAGCTCCTTATCGGGATTGGGAAGTTTAAGTAAAAGATATCTATTTTAGAAAAAACGAAGGATTTCACAAGAGTAAATTTCTCCAAATGATGTTATGTTCCCTCTCTACAGAACAGGAATGTGACGCATGTCATTAATGTTGTCATAGTTCACTTTTGTCATAGCTGATCATTTCTTTTCACGTTTCCCATGTGAGTATAGCCGAATATTCCATAGATGAGGCATTCTGAGACGGTTTCTAAACTAATATACCATTCATGGAATATTCGGCTATACTCACAGTAGGAATGCCTCATCAGTATATTATCAGTTTTCACCATTTATTTCAAGGTTTTGAACATGTTCATTTAAACTTTATCAGGTGTTTGCTTAGGTTTTGGAGCTGGTAGTATCGTGTGAATTTCGTCAGTGCGAAGCAATCTACGAACGAAGGCTGCTTATAAAATGTCAGATCTGATGCTTAAATATTATTTTAATGGTCAACCATATTGTGCAAACCGCATTAGTTTACTGAGTTGTTGAATTGAATACTTAGAATTTTGTTTGATCGTCGCTATATAGCTGAAATATTGCTGAATGCGACGTTAAACCTTCATTCTCTCTCTCTATATATATTGTGCAAACATAGCGTTCGGGATCAACAATGTCACTGCATGCCTGAAATATCAATGCATGCCGAAACAAGAGACAAAATATCGCTACGAATTATTGTTGACCATAATCTTTTCATGGCCTTTTTCTTGTCAAGCCGTCAGCTATGAATAGCAGAAAATGTACATACGCTCGTGCTATTTTCTTTTGCAGATTGGAGAGCATTTGTCATTGATGGCAACAAGATAACATGTCGTCGACGTCAAAACTAACTATTGATTTTGAAACAATGTATAAAAATGTGGCGGAAGTAGGTAGCATATAAGTGGCAATTGTCCTGCTCCCATCATTTCTTTGACGACTGAGGACAATATGCTCAAACCATTATGGAGACAAGTATGTGATTATCCAAGCCATAATATGACACTACAGAGTTCCGACTGTCGGTTCCAAACGCATTATTATTAAACATCAACGGAGCTAATAATCAAAATGCCCCCAATTCGGTTTTCCTGCAGTTTTATACAGATATTTTTGTTTCATTATTAAAAGTTTCTCTTCCTGGTGGCGGATATATTGCTCTCGTTATCTCCTCCAAATGTCTGCCTTCATATACTGCTTTTCCCCCGTTGTCACCGTAATCATTATAATAGCTCCAATATCCCTTTACCCCAAACAGAAGTGTTATCCGAAGCTTCCTTGACACGGATACTTTCACGATATAACCTTCTCGATGTCTCATTTAAGTGTCATCGTACCATATACATCAACATACTTCTGGTCTATCAGTCTCGGGAGAGGCACAATATGATTTGGTTTGTTTCCAAATGGAAAGTTTTCCGTGAACAATTCACGTTGTCCTATGATAACAGCTGTGATTATCAAAGTTGTGATACCTGTGGTATTGCATGACCAAAAGCAATGATCATCAGTTGTGCATCGATTAACCCTACCTGGCCTGGTTTATTTTTAGCCGGTCCAGGCCTGGGGGCGGGGGACATTTCGGTCCCGCGCTAAATATTTTTCTTACCCCTTGAGCTAGGAAGCTGAAACTTAGCACACTCTATACCCTTGGGTCAAGCACTACCAGAAAACGGAAAAAGCTTTAGGGGTGGCTGAAGTGATGATGTCCAAGTGACGTCTTTTTCTAAAAAGCTAATTTTTGGTCGATTTTTCGGTGAGATTTATTTTATTGTCTTCTTTGCAGATTTATTCCACCATGAGTAGAACTTTATTGCTGAGATGAGATATTCGAGGACAAAGCGAGTGGGCGGGCAAACATCGTGGATGAAACATAATAGCCTTAAACTGGGACAACATGCACCGACAATGCTTTCACCGACAAGTTTTATGTCCGAGTTGAACAATGGCAGCCTTCCGATATACAGTCTTAATGTGTTTTGGTCAGTACCTCAAGTCCTCATAAAATGGCGATTCCGCCTTTAGTGGTTCTCATTACTTGTTCGCATTAACTTTGAGACTGGTCAGGTTATAGACTGCATAGCTGATTGTGATATCGGATATGCTGACACAGTGATCAACAAATTGCAAATACAGTCTCACCATACGCTGAGAATGACAATTGAGAATACCAAATCTGTTTCAAATTGATATAGGTTTTATTGTATTTAAAACTGAAGTGTGCATTTAGTATTGAGCTGTAAATGGCAGGAATAAATGCAGAAGTATACGGTTTTATTTATAAAACTGGAGAAATAAAGTAATGCATTGTACTAAGAGAAAATTCTCTCTTTAAAGGACTCAAAAATAGCAAAATTGACTAAGGAGCACATTCATTTTTATGCAACTGACCATCCTTTTCCCAGGCTAATGTATTTCAGTATGTATTCTTCCAGAAATATGATTTTGCAGATTTTGGATTGAAAATAAATATCAGCTTGTCACCCACAAAGGAGTTTCTTGCATGCGAACATCACACACATCCTTTCTTTCATATGTGATAGTTCATTTTAGCACTCCCAATGGGAGCCAAAACCTTGCTAAAACCGTACCAGGTCCTTTCCCCTAAACAAACGTTTTGACCAAAATTATCTCGCATGCAAAACGCAATAAATATTTTTAAAAAATTGACCCACCCCCATGGGATATTTAAGCGCAGAAACATAAAATAGACCATAAAATATGCACATGTAGTTGCATATGAGTCCTCGATACAAAATCCATGGTTGATATATTAATTATAAGTCGATAAAGGGGAACCCAAATGAAAAATTAAAACTCTGGTGGAGAGATATGTTGTTGCCATTGTTTTCTGAAAATGTTGATATTTCATGAAAATAATCCTACTGGTTGCTGAGATGTTGTCCTTAAAGATTTTTGGGTCTGGTACATATTTGCTATGCAAATGAGCTTTGATGATGTCAATCAGCGAATCAGAGAAATTTAGATAGAAAAATAACGTGAATAATGGCATTTTCTTTTCATTTAAAATTCTGATACGTTTTCTTACCATTAACATTGTGTTTACGGGTTATTGGGTATGACTTCTGTGAATAGGTTATCAATATGCTCGGAAATATGGTTTAGCAACCAGGAGCCAGGTGTATTACTTCAGGAACTTACATAGTTGAAGTGATATTCTTAATGAATAAGAATTGCTAGTGCAATTTTCAAAATGGAGCCCATAGTAACACGTTGTTATGGTAACAATATTCTTCAAAATAACTAGAATTTTCCAAACAACTCTAAACAGTTTGCATAGTCCTACTGATAAGCAGTATTAATTATTGCAAAAAAAATAATTATTAAAAATTGCTCTGTGGATATTGTAGCACAAAGCCAAATCATTATCTTGAGTTCACTTGGTGACAAAAGCTCATTTGCATAAAAGCCCTGAATATCAGATTTAGACTTCAAATTCCAATATCTCTTGGGGTATCTACATGGGGTCAACAGCATCTTACTGAAAAATCATGATCACTCCCTTCTCTTACAAGTCATCCCAGACCTATTTGGGTTCCCCTTTAACAAAAACCGTTTAAAACCACTAAGAGACAGATGGCTAAGGCTCATTGTGCTTTCTTTCGTTAAATAAATTGAAATAAGAGGCTGCCAAACTCCTCAGAATTGGACCAGCCTGGAAAAAGCCTTAAATGAGTGATAATGGCACAACCTATTTGCACAATGGAATCTAACAGCATTATGTCAGTTGAACAGGAAATGAAATATGAAAGAATTTGCTACATGTACATGTATTTAAATATTCAAACATGTTAAAATAAAGAATAGAGAAAATTTTACCAGAATAATTGCAGACTGAAGAAAATTATTGCCAGAATAATTGCAGAAGGACTCTGTCTTGGTACTATTCATTAGAACATAATTGAAATTAAAACCCGAGCACTTGAGGTCCTCCGACTTGGAAGCGTAACATTCGGTACCCAGCATAGAAAACAATCCCAAGTTAAATCGAGTGGCAAAGTACCAACAATTACCAAATTTTATCTGAAAGGGAAATCTCCATCAAAATCCGAAAAGAGATTTCGAGGTACGGTCCCCACATAACCAAATTTGGAAAGACTACGCTAAGGTTTTCAAAGGTTATTGTCAAGCGTGATCTTAAGGCGAGGTACCCAGGTACCAAATTTGAAAGAAATCCGTTCAGTATTTAAGAAGTTATTTTCCGGAAACGAAGTCAGTAGGGCTAATTATTTATACATACTTGAAGATCCTCTTGTAGAAGACTGATGTAAAGATAGAAAAAATCTGTAATTTGATTGAGACATACTATCTTAAATAATTGGACTGGAATTAGTGACCAATCCATTCCGATTGAAAATCAATCTATAAGAATGAAAATTCTAGTTTATTAGGATCTGGTATTGAACTAGTATAGAATTTTCAGTCTACATTAGATTAATTGTGTTATTTTCAATCTTATAGATTGACAATAATTTCAATCGCACTGAAAGTTTGACATTTTAATCTGAGAAGATTGAAATTAGGGTCTAGATCTAATCATCACAGATTAAAATATCAAACTTTCGGTTCGATTGAAATTATTTTCAATTTATTAGATTGAAAAGAACAGAATGAATGAAATGTAGACAGATAAATCAATATAATAGATCCTAATAGAATGGAATTTTCAATCTAATAGCTTGATTTTCAATCAAAATAGATTGGTCACTAATTTCAATCTAATTATTTAAGAGAATGAAAGTCTCAAAGGCACAACTAGAGTGAACCTGTCAGTTTAATTGCAATACTTATCGAGATATGGCTCGAACAGACGGACAGGCAGATGACAAGGACTGTAACAGTACTCCTGAGCCGGTCGGGCTGAAGAGAACAAAAATGTACATGTACAAGATTTACATAAATTTAAATCTGTTAATCCTTCCGTCCTCTCTTGCCCTGAGCTTCTCCCACGTGTTGTCGGTTTTGTCGTTGTCCACCTCATCAAAATACTGCTTGAAGGATTTCCAAAACTGGATATCCATAAATATTTCATCTTCTTTTAAGACATATAGGGAGGGGATAGGCTTGTTTATTTAGACACAGTTAGATGGAGGGTGGAGTCCATGGACCTGGGAGAGAAAACGGTCGAAGTCAAACTGATACAATAGTTCATCTAATGAAATACATGTAATACATTGATCATCGCAGGTTGAATACACTTTATATGCTATACCGGTACTCACAAGAAGAATAGTGTGATGCAATCTCCTGGAGTCATGAGCTCCTCTGTTGTTGATGCAAGATGGCCAAATAATTTGACATTTAAATTCTCAATCGTCGCCCCTTGTATTCGATCTTTACCACTAGTCAGCTGTAGAATGAATAAGAGATAAATATAGAAACTCGGTAATTGACATCTGCACATATACATCAGGTTACAATTAATTTGGGCGATCATCACGTTGGATTCAATCCTTATAGAGATCATGCATGCATTCAATTATTGATCGCTCAGTGGTGTTCATTTGTGTATCTTCACTGTATTGATGGTATGCAAAGGCTACGTCTCTAGGTCAATACATGTTTATCTTGATCTTTATTATAAACACATGGGTCATTGTATAAAACAGCAAGTTTCAATATATATTAGTATATGCATATGAAATATAGGGACGCGACATTAAACCTTAATTTTCTCTCTCTCCCCCTGATATATAGGGAGTACTAACAATGCATGTGCTCAGTAAATAGCCACGCCAACACCCACTCCATCCCCCACTCATTTTTACTGACCACATGTATCACCCTCCCTCCCTAATTAACTTCTGTATGTATTTACTAATCCATGTAGTGTATCAATGTGTATGGCCCTGTGGACCATGAGTCACCCTGCCCAATACGATGTTGGAACGGTAAAATGAATATCGATTGAACACCTTAGTAATCTGCATATGGAACAAACTCAGTGAAATAATTTGGAGCATCTTTGACAAGTATGTGAGAAATCTGCCGCAAAACCACTTGCATTTTGTGTTATTGAGTGCGATGGTTCTTCAGTAGGTGTAAATAAAACTGTCCTTTTTTGTCTTACAGCTTGACCTGGGAATCAAAAATATACCATGCTTACCTTTATTCTTAGTTGATTCCTGAGATTGGTGTACTGGTGAAGTGCATAACTCATGCACTTTTTCGCAGCCTGAAAAGGCTCGATTTTACTATCCCATAGGAGCTTCATAATGGTGCCCTGTCAAGCGAGGAACAGAATAATTATAAAGCATGCAGCAGCTACCACCAATGTTAGTATACACCAATGTTAGTATATTACCACCATTATTTCTCATGGTAAACTTATATGACATGATGTAAATGACGGGCACTAAGCACCTATATTGAAATCATGTCAGATATGATACATAGCGGAACCTGCAAACAAAAAGTAAAAAAAAACACAAAAAAACCCTGCCTGAAAAAATATTAAAATTACTGTAATTTATCTATTCGGATGGGTTATTTTTTATTATTATATATTATCAGGTTTAGACCATTCTTATTGCATCAGATTGCATACCTTCCATGCACTGCTACATATGCATGTCTCCCCTGACTATTTAGGAGGTTTCAAACTCTGACATTGGAAGAATGGTTTAGATACACAGGCGCCGCGGAGTGGGTGACGGTGCAATGATGAATATAGGGGCGGGGCAAGGATCACTTTGCAAATCCACCCCCTCCCGCACGCCTCTCCAGTAAGAGCATTGAAATTGGTCAGAAATATGAAGAGAATCGTCTGAAATTCCAAAATTACCTGGGTAGTACTCCCGTGCTCTCCATATACATCTTCAGTATTAAAAAACCTTGGTATGGTAAGAAGCAAATGAAATAGTATGTATGGTTAGATCGGACTAGCTAGATGACACTCGTCAAACAGTCTACACCACCAGACACTTGCACAGTGCATGCAGAGTCAAGACGAAATGCGAAGGCACCATGCGGGGACCCGCTTCATAGGCCGAGTGTTCAAATTCCAGCATCAGCTCATCTCCCATGACACGTAACACTCAGATTTTGTTTTGAATCTGCGCGAATACCACATATACCAATCCTACTGCGCAACTACGTCACATCATGTGTTACAAGCAGAGAGGTGGTGGCTAGTCTAATGTTAGAATGCAGATTTCCAGTTCATTTGCTTTTGGTATTGTTGATAAATATAATCGGCGAATATTCGAAGCAACGTGGAGGAAATTTCTTCGAAAATCGCAGCTCTTGTGACATGGTTTAATAACGAGATATTACGTTTCAAGCTTAGAGTCTAATTTTCAAAATTCAAAATTCATTTTTTTTTGTAGTTTTGGTTAGGTTTTTGTTAGGGTTAGGATTTTGCTAGGGTGTGTTTTTTGGGCATCGTCGCCGTGGGACCAATAAGGTTAGGTGCGACGTTAAACTTCAAACAACCAATCAACCAATCAAGCTTCTCAGATGCACTAAGAGTGATCAAATTTAAAATAACTAAATTCTCCAAATTATTCAAGTCGCTCCGCTGTGTCTGTAATGCTCATCACAAAGCTACCCGTGCATTCACTAAATGAATATTCTCTCAATGTAACAGTACGATACCTTCAATCCAGTATCCGTTTCCACAACCCAGGGATATTTGGTGAATTCGTTTCGAAGGTATGCGGCAAATGGTTTCTGGAGGGGGGAGAGAGAGGGAATATTATCCATGTTGATTATTTTGTCATAGTATTACTAATAAATCGCATTCTATGCTTACTGAGCCCAATGTTTGGCACACATGCATCGTTCTATAGAAAAATCGAATTATTATCAATTAATTGTAGCATTAGTATACAAAGGAATAATCAAACTATTCATTCTCTCGAATATAAGTCACATTGACACTGGGGAGGCGTGAACGTTGAGATTAGGATTATCGGAGTGCTTTGTTTGATTGATAATCCACAGTACCGGTGTTTATCTCGATATAAAGAAATAATCCCATCGTATCATGATGTTGGTTGGTAGTCCAAAAAAACATATCCTGTCGTACCCATACCTGTGAAGCACCCCCCCCCCCCTTCCCATTTGCGCTTGCACCGTTCAAAAGTGATTTGTGAGTGTGCGCGATCTGGACGCCTGTACTTCGATAATCTGTGTACACCACTCTAACTAATGCAATGATAGTCTTTAACATTCACCCGTTATATATAATTTCTGTTTCACATCAGTTACGGCTATTCATCAATGTGTCCTCATTGCAATATGGCTATATTTATTTATTCATGATTTCAGACCATCTATCTGTTTCAATCTTTATTTGTATGTTTTGTGATGCATTGTGTTGGTTACTCCTGTGTTGCTGGTTTCTTGGAATGCTTGGAGTTTTGTTTGATCGTCGCTAAACAGCTGACATATTGCTGAACGCGACGTTAAACTTTAATTCTCTCGCTGTCTCTGTCATATCTCAGTTTGTTTCACTTGTTTGAATATATGCATGTTTAACTCCTTCTGTACCGGCATCTGGTATCAGCACTGTCATATACGTGAACGAAGCGAAGATATACTTATCTTCACCTACACATGTACATGTACGTAGTTCCAAAGACGATGGGGAGTGTCTGGCTCCATGCTGCTTCAAATATGTTTTCTTTGAAGTAGCAGGAACGCAACGTGGGTGGATGGTGCTTAGTTAGTTCGTCGCGATATGACTTAAACAATGTTGAAAGTGACGTTAAATCCTATTCATTCACTCACGATACTTAAGCGTTCGAACAAGGTGCAATATGATGAAAATATTTGTCTAGAAATGCTTCGTATTTGTATGGCAAATAACGGGCAATTATTGAACTATAAATCTATTGGTAAAATTGTACCACTACGGCACAGAGAGGGTTAAACTACAATGACCCCGGTTTAGTTAATTATTTCGTTTATACAACTTTGAAAGTCAATATAATACGAAATTAGAAAATCAGAGACTCGTGCTCAGATTTAGCTTCAAATGTGATATGTTTAATCAATTTAAATTGCACAAAACCGCATCTTTCGATACATAAAA
Organism: Hanleya hanleyi; assembly: GCA_036873755.1. NCBI lineage: Eukaryota > Metazoa > Mollusca > Polyplacophora > Lepidopleurida > Hanleyidae > Hanleya > Hanleya hanleyi. The sequence continues at coordinate 44,305 of JAVTVY010012414.1, forward strand.
AGATATAAGCAGATATATAAAACGAATATCTTTGAACGAGCCTCTAGTCCCTTATCCGTTCTGGTTTGGCTCAAAATCAGAAGAAAGCCACTAGGAACGTTGAACATGGAGACTCCCGTGACCGAAAACATCTAGTTTTACGGAGGCTTCTTCCAGACACGCATTTTCGCAAGTGTGATCCGTCTAAGCTACAAACGGCACTTCATGTGGTGGGAGGGCAAGCCTCGGGGACGAAACGCCCGCCAACAGGAATCTCACTATACAGACAACAATTAAACGCAACATTAGAAGGGTGGTGGGAAACGATGCCGGCTTACTGACAAGAAGTCATATGATCCCACGGACAAATATACTGACGGCCTATTTCTTCGTCCCCGAGACCCGCTCCCTGTACAGACCTTTTGGTCTTTGGTATATGTTGGCATTTCTGGGAAGTTGATGCTGGGTCGACATCGGGCCTTACAGACTAGTCTTTTGTGTTAAATGCCGTCATTTTCATCTGACGACGATACAGCTCACCAATTACCAGTGTACGAGTTGTCTCAACGAAACAGCTCACCAATTACCAATATACGAGGTGTCAGACCATTTCCATCATAGCTGTCTAGATTTATAACTAATACCGCTTATGCCGGTGCTCGGGGCCGTGTGGTCATATAATCCAAGTTGCCACATTAACAGGTACAATAAAAGCGTACCTGAGATACAACACACATCACTAATCGTTAGATTCTTGGTATGTGATTTAGAATAGGTTAACCGGAAGACTATACTGTGAAGTCATGTGGCTCTGTCAGTATGTCGGCACCTCTTCCCACTTCCCTTATACGTGTTGTAATTAAAAACATTACAAGAATCAAAAGCGATCATTCTGAGGATTTGTATCCTAACCACGCTTTATTGTAGCTGTGGACATCTTGAATGGCATGAATACACGGCCCCAAGCACCGGCTTAGGCGACAACACTTCTGAGGGTGGTATTTCTTCATAATTGCCGATAATTGCTTCATGTAATAAATTGACAGTCCCATAGCATACTAGTCAATGATAATGATATCATGGCAAGGCATAACACATCAAACGATCTTTTTAGATCTTTTGACCGCTTCCGTCTTTCAAGTATACAATATTTGTTGTGTTTCTGAGTGAGCTATACTTGTACATTGTATTACTTTGATGTTGCGTTAAATTTTATATGGTAGGTAATTATGTTGTATGCGTTGAACAACGTCTCACGATCATTGCTTGACCACGGTGGTCGGCGGAAATAATGTCTGAGTTGTACCACTGAAAATTGGTTGTGGACGTATATCTTATGTTTACCTGACCAATCCCAGGGGATACTTGTTAAAATACGGGAGCCCGGATGTAGAGAGATTGGGAGTCGGACGTGTTTTCACTTCGCTCCGATAAATTTGTCTAATTCTGCGGATTTCAGCTGATCTTAGCTCTGATTTTTGTGTAATATATTTCGTGAATACTTTTGACAAATACCTGTGGTGAAAGTTTAGAATTATTTCTCAGTTTTTTGCTGTTCAGTGCGTTTTTCTGACTTCGTCAGTTTAGCCTGGTTTGGGAAGGCAGAGAGCTGCCATTACTACCGTCCCGGTCTTTGTGGCTGAGACGGTGGGCGGATTGTTTTCTGTCTCTTTCTTCTTCTCACTGTTTGCTCGCTGTTGGTAGATATTTCGTATTCTACTGGTGTAATATATTTCCTTGTTTAGTTTGGTTTGAAGTTGGTTCGTTTTTCGTTCAGTTTAGCTTTGGTCGATTTGCACATGTTGGTGTATATTGAGCTGGGCTAAATACACGTACATAGTAAAGGTGTAGGCTGACCTTCAGAATACAGGTTTCGCGAGTCTTTGTTTTCTGTTCTTTTGTTCCTTGTCGTTACCCAGCAACCGGTCAGGTTAGAACTGGGCTATTGTTTAGCCTGCACCTGGGGTTCACTGGAAGAGAGAGTGTATTCTCGTACTGTTGATATATATAGTATTCACCTTTAGAGTGAGGCTCCCTCGGGGGTAGTAAATGTTTACTCTGTGGGAAGGCTCAATGTTGGGGTTTGTGCGTGTTACTATTTGTAGTTTGCAGTTGTATTGAGATTCCCTAGTGGGACTTTGATTTTTTTTCTAACTATGGCCTTTAGAAAGTTTGATAGGTCACTGAGCCTAAAACTTCAAGGTCTAGAGAAAGCTAATGCGATTGATATATATCGCGCATTAAAAGACACTGTTGGACCAGGACGGTCAGTCCTTAAAGGTCTAGTACAGGTATCAAATACCCTGTGGAACGTCACACTAGCAAATGAAATTGCCAAAACTCGCCTAGTGCTGGAAGGTATTCGCGTTGGAGATCAACGTGGCCATTTTGAGGAAATAGATCCAGGGAAATTGCTAGTAAAGATGAAAGGACCATGCGATTTCCCAGATTCTGCGACCAGAAGTGCTTTTGAGTTTTATGAGGATGTTCTCTGTACAAGAGTTCTATTCGTTTGATAGAGAGTTTGAGACAGGAGTTCGAAGAATTTGGATGTCGAAATTCAAACGTACTCTTCCTCTATTTTAGTTGGAGGTATGAGACTTCCTGTATGGTATAACGGTCAAGTAAAAACATGTTATACTTGTGGATTAGAAAATCACATGAACTCGAGGAGTCCTTTGAAAAATAAATGCCTGATCTGTCATCAGGAAGGACACTTTAAAAAAACCTGTCCAAAAGCCAAACAGGTTTCTGGAGATACCGTAGCTAACGGCGGAAAGGGTGATTCCTCTGGTCCTCGCCCTGTTCCGCCCGCAGAAGTCCGAGGAGGACTTTGCGCCGAGGCTCTCCAGCGGCAAAAACAACAAGCTATGGACTTATGGAAGACTGTAGGCCCTGATGGCAAACCTATCAAACGTCATCAGGAGATAGTTGCCGCCGGGAGCAACGAGAAAACCTCAAACCACCACGAGCCTCTCGGTGACGAGATGGAAGAAGGTTGTGGTTCGAAAGATGAAGATGTCAGTGATAGTGAGGTTTGCGATGGTGTAGAAGCCGAGCCAGGTGATCAGAAGTCTGATTCTGATCAGACTGAAAGTTTTGACAACACCTGGTCTCCAGGAGATGTTAAATTGAAGGATGACAACTTAACGGATACTGGCCGTGTGTCGGCTCCGGATACACCTGTGCAGTCCGTGAATTCCTTCATTACTCCTATTCACTCTGGTGTAGACGTAAACTTTACACCGAATGAGGAAGTCATGAACGAATTCACAGAGGAAGAAAGTAATCAACAGTCTTGTAGTAATGAAACTACCTCGAATCAGGAAAAGGAGGAGAAAGAGAATTCCTTAGATAGCGGAACAGGCAAAGAGCCTAAAATAGTCGATACTACCTCCGCTCCTACCAACGAGTCATCCATGCTTTCTGATGAGTATGTAGAGTGTTGTTAAAAGGCGAGACTTCCTTGAATCAAAGATCGAAGGACTTGTTGGGACAAGAGAGAGAGAAAGAAGTTTATAAGAAGAAAAGTAAAAAAGATGAGACAGAACAAATGAAAAATAAAAAGAAAGGTAAAAAAATATTACGCAAAATAAAACGTTAACATTCTTGGCATGGGCAGTTTTGTATTTTATTTCTCTATACAGGCTAAAAATGGCTCAGTCACGAACTATCATTCAGTGGGATTGCAGAGGAATTTGGCCAAATTTGAGTGAACTCCGATTATTAACTCAAGATTATGAACCATCAGCTTTTTGTCTCAACGAGACCTTTCTGAAGAAAGCAGATAAAGATAAATTTCAATTTCGCCAATACACACCTTATCATTCCTACGCTTTAGACAAAAATGGAAAAGCTACAGGCGGCTCTTCAATATTGGTTAAAATGGGTGTTTTACACAGTGCTGTTGATTTAGTGACAGATTTACAAGCTGTAGCAGTTCGTATTACCTTGAATTCTGTGTTCACATTACGCAGAGTGTACATACCTTCTTCTGGTAGTCTCCGGCTTAGTGAACTTCAAGATTTGTACGATCAGCTCCCGAAACCTTGTTTAATGATGGGTGATTTTAACGGTCGTAATATCCTCTGGGATAATGAAGACAATTGTAAATAATTCTTTGTGTATTTTTAATGATGGTTCTTATACACACTTGTCCTCAGCTCATGGAACCTATTCAGCATTAGATATCTCACTTTGCGACCTGCCTATTCGTGAAGAATTTTCCTGGTTTGTTCATGATGACCTTTGTGGAAGTGATCACTTTCCCACTATCCTAAAAGCTGTTCATTCAGCTGATGACCCTCATTCCACAAGGTTTAATTTCAAGAAAGCAAAGTGGCCCGAGTTTGAAAAGCTTTGTTCACAAAAACTACAAGCAGTCTCCTTCTCTGATGCTCCAGATCCTATACAGTTACAGAAATTGTCAACCAAACCATTCCCACATCTTCAGGAGTTGCACATATTAAGAAACCTTGGTTTAATGATGACTGCAAAGAAGCATGGAAAAGTAGGAAGAAGGCTGAACGATATTTCCGCCGACATCCTAATCCTGAAAATTTGAAAGATCTCAGAGTTACAAGAGCTAAAGCTCGTAGAACCATGGAACAGAATAAACGTGATTCTTGGAGAAATTATGTTTCTAAGATAAATACTCCTACTCCAATAACAAAAGTTTGGAATATGATCCAAAGAATAAAAGGTAAAAGCTTCAAGTCCAGCGTTCATCATCTCAACGATGAAAATCAGGTGATTACTGACAAAAGTAGAAATTGCAAATAAATTAGGAGAAACAATTGCCAAAAACTCTTCATCAGAAAATTATGTACCTAAATTTCAAAGTTTCCAAGAAAGAGAAGAGAAAAACGAAATTAAATTCCCCTCCGATAACCATGAAGGCTACAACGCTTCGTTTACAATTGAAGAACTTCATGCTTCTCTCACTAATGCTAATGATTCTATTACGCATATTCAATAGACTTTGGTATAGAGAAGACTTTCCTCCGTCATGGCACAATGCCATAGTTATACCAGTACCAAAGCCTGGTCGTGATCATGCAGACTCTGGTAATTATCGTCCGATTTCACTGACTAGCTGTGTCTGCAAAACAATGGAACGCATGATAAATGATCGCCTTGTTTGGTACCTGGAAACTGAAAAGAAACTTACTGATATTCAAGCTGGTTTTCGTAAAGAGAGAAGTCCATTGATCATTTAGTCGGATTAGATTCGTATGTTAAGAATGCTTTCGCCAAGAACGAACATGTGGTTTCTGTCTTTTTTGATTTAGAAAAAGCCTACGATACTACATGGTAATACGGAATTCTTAAAGATCTTCAAAATATGGGATTAAAAGGTCGTTTACCCGTTTTTATTTCCAACTTTTGAATGATAGACAATTCCAATTTCGTTTAGGTACAACTATGTCTGATCATTTTGATCAAGACCAGGGTGTCCCACAGGGTAGTATTTTGTGTACTACTCTGTTTAGTATCAAGATCAACAGCTTGGCTGCAGTTCTGAATAAATCAATTGATGACTCACTTTTTGTGGACGATTTCAATATATCGTGTAGTGGGAAAAGTATACACAATATTGAGAGAACATTACAACTTTGTCTAAACAGAATTCAGAAATGGTGTCTGAAAAATGGCTTCAAATTCTCCAGAGCTAAGACAAATTGTATACACTTTTGCAGAAAATATTTCCAGCACAAAGATCCAGAACTAAAATTAGACGGAACTGAAATCAAAGTAGAAAAAGAGATCAAATTTCTAGGCATATTGTTTGATCAAAGAATAACATTCAAATCACATATAAATTGCTTAAAAGCCAAATGCACGAAAGCTCTAGATTTCTTGAAAGTAGTTGCCAGCTATAAGTGGGGAGGAGATCAGCAAACTCTCCTTCATTTATATCGATCACTTGTTCGTTCCAAACTCGATTATGGTTCTATTGTTTACAATGGTGCAAGCAAGTCAAACTTGGCAAATCTACATCCTATTCTCAATCAAGGACTAAGGCTTTGCCTCGGTGCGTTCAGAACTTCAACCAAAGAAAGCTAGTATGTCGAAGCGGATGAATTTCCTTTAGAACTTCGGAGAATTAAATTATCGCTGCAATATATCACAAAACTACATTCGAACCACTCAAATCCTGCATATAACTGTGTTTTCAACCCTCAGTACGAAGATTTATATTCACAAAAACCCTCGATTATTCCACCTCTTGGAATCCGTATGAAACCACACCTTGTAGCAGCTGGTATTAAAGTTAGTCAAATTTTACCTAACGAGCTCTTGCCAACTCCACCATGGCAGTTAGCCACGCCAGAAGTAGATATTTCACTGACTAAATATAAAAAGGCGGACACGAGCCAGCTCGTGTATACACAAGAATTTGGTCTACTGAGAGAGAAATACAGATCACATCAGGCTATTTATACAGATGGTTCTAAAGATGGTGAGAGAGTAGCATGTGCTACTATCTTTAGTTCCAAAACTAAAACTTATCGTCTGTCAGGTAAAAGTTCCATTTTTACTGCAGAAGCAAAAGCTCTATTATCAGCTTTAGAAGGTATTGGATCCACTAGAAGGAAAAGATATGTCATATTCTCAAATTCACTATCATGCCTTAAAGCAATTAAAAGTAGAAATTCAACTCATCCATCTTGAAAATTCTACAATTATATGACACCAGATTTGATCAACAGATAGATATTGTTTTGTTGGGTGCCTAGTCACGTTGACATCAAAGGCAATACTGAAGCTGATAGTCCCATACAGCGATTTCAGACCATCTATCTGTGCTCATGTTAGAAAGCTGTTTCAATCTTTATGGGATACTGTGGATAATAACAAACTTCACGAGTTCAAAAAAACTGTTGGTTATACTCATCTGAACAGTCATAAACGTTTCGACCAGGCCATGATTAGACGATGTAGAATCGGTCACACACGATTAACTTCCGAATATTTACTAAAACGGGAGCCGATTCCAAGGTGTATACCTTGCCATGAAGATCTCACGGTGAAACATATTCTCATAGACTGCATAGATTTTAAGATTGTAAGAGCTACTTTTTATCGAGCAGCTACGCTGGAAGATCTTTTTAGCAGAGTGAAAGAGGATTGTATTTTAAATTATTTGAGAGAGATTGATTTGTTGTACAAATTTTAATGTTTGTACCTGTTTTAGCGCATTAGTTTACCGAGTTTTTTTAATTGATTACTTAGAATTTTGTTTGGTCGTCGCTATATAGCTGAAATATTGCTGAATGCGACGTTAAACCTTAATTCTCTCTCTCTCTCTCATAGATTTTAAGATTGTAAGAGATACTTTTTATCGAGCAGCTACGCTGGAAGATCTTTTTAGCAGAGTGAAAGAGGATTGTATTTTAAATTATTTGAGAGAGATTGATTTGTTGTACAAATTTTAATGTTTGTACCTGTTTTAGCGCATTAGTTAACCGAGTTTTTTTAATTGATTACTTAGAATTTTGTTTGGTCGTCGCTATATAGCTGAAATATTGCTGAATGCAACATTAAACCTTTAATTCTCCCTCTCTCCCTTGTTAAAATACGACTTGGACGATGGGAAAACATCATGATCGTCACTCTCTTGCAAGATTACAAGCGTCTGTTCAGTCATTCATAATTCAACTGTCGTCCATTAAAGAATATCCGCGACCATAATCCAAAGACATATTCCAAATAACAGAATTAGCACCAAATTAAAAAAGACAAGCATAGTATACATAAACATAAGCTAGTTTTTTAGAAACTTTTATTTCACTCATATTTATATTTGGCTCTGCCTGTGTCAAATTCTCTCTTAAAACGTGATAGTGTTCGTGATAGTTGCCGTCATCAGTGGAAACTGTTGACAACTTTTGTCCAAGCCACTAGCGTGTGATTTTAAATTTTCATAGTATAGCTGCTTGGATGCTAATAGTGTCCAATTATGCTTCTCTGAATATTGATCCGTAGTTCTTTACGGACCATGGTTATCTACGGGCTGTCGGAGCTGAGGCTTGTTTGACAATACTTATGTATAGAGTTGTGGTGTGGTAGGTTTCTTGTTTTGGTGGAAAATTTAAGCCGTACGACGTCGGCCATTACAGGTTAGTTTTTCTGGGTATTCTTGCATTTACCAGGTTCACCCTATGTTTAAACGCTTACACCATTAGACTTCCACGATGCACATCCATTAACATCAGATGAGTTATTTTTTTAGCTGATCGTGTCATCACAGCTCCCGAGCTAGCGTATCTAATTCCGCTTAGGCCGGTGCTTCGAACCGTGTGGATACTTCATAGTCTCCACTTGAGCATCTGCAATAAAAGCGCGGCTGAGATACTAAAGGCTACGTCCGAGAATTCACCGAATGTGAGATGCCGAGGGATGTTCTCCTGTAGAGCCATAGGCCTAGGGTTGCTTTGTAGTCCCCAGACGACGTAAATTTTTTCTCATCTCTTGCATATCGCTCCAATGTCACTTATTTTACCGATTTCGGGTCAGATTTTTACACTCATAGTAATCCGAGATATACACAAGACTTACATATGCGTTTGCCAATATATTTGTTCACTTCTACGACATTGCATGATGGATAGGTTGTGATCGATACCGTTGATCACGCTCTGAAAGACTCTTATTTTTGATGCACGATCTTCCACAGATAGATTAGCAAACGAGAATAACGGATGACTCGTTGAATTTATCAGTTGTCTTGTCTACAGTTCAGCTAGTATGAATTTGATCGATATACTTCTATATTGTAGATTGCGTTATCAGCGATTCTTTCATACATGATACATGATCTGTGGAAAACTATTTCAGCAAACGAGAAAAATTACTTCTCTCGTGGTCATCAAGCTGAATATTGACAGGATCGCAAAGACAATATACGTGGATTCCAGTTCCACCACACTCCAGTGGTATCATTATCTGTCTGCGCCTTGTAAAGGGGAACAATAAACTAGTCTGTTCGGCTGGTTATGAAGCGAGAAGGTGCCCACGAATGCCCATTAATTTTCTTATTGATCTATAATATGTCCTTGACTAGACGGATTGTCTTAAGCAAACCACTGTAACGGATCTTTTCAGAAATTCGGTGATAATTTTGTAGGGCATCAGTTGTCGCATATACTAGTATTGAGAGTAGAGTTTGTTATCTCTATACATTCACCAAATGAATGACTTATTTCAGTATAATCTATGAGCAGACAACAGCCGCGATAAAAGTCGATTGTTTCTTCGATTATCCAGTGGATGAACTTTGATGCACAAGCTAATTTCAATGCTACACTGTTTCTCGTCACGCGAAAATTGAATGTTCTCTGAAGAAGAAATAAAAGTAGAAAATAACTGAGTTTCAATCGCTGAAACTTTCGGCAATCTAGCACTCAAACCTTACCTTGCCATAACATCTGCTCCGTCTTGGCGTTTCAGCACATGTTTATCAGCCTACAGATAATACTACAGCGAAGAAAGACATGTATCTGTTCTCTTATGAATATGACTATATGCAGGCGCTTTCAAAAACCGATCCATTCAAAGCCCGTTCCTTCTCATTCACCAAACGCTATATAGATGATCTTCTTGCTGTCGATAATCGCTATATAAATGACCCAGTGAAGGATATATATCCACCATCACTGGATTTGAAGGAAACTACAGATAGCCCTACAGGCACATCATATTTAGATCTATATCTCTACAAAAATGAAGCTGGCATTCTCTCTCGTCGACTTTATGACAAAAGAGATGATTACAATTTCGACATCGTAAACTATCCCTTTCTGGACAGTAATATTCCAGTGGGACCTGCATATAGCGTATACATATCTCGCCTAGTAGCATTTGCTAGATCCTGTGTTAATTGTGACGATTTCAATCAACGTCACAAAACATTGTTGCAGAAACTTATAAAACAGGGCTATTCCACAAAGCGCCTCCACTCAAAGTTTCTCAAATTTGGCGATACATATCGCATGCTGATAGCAAAATACGAGCGTAGCGTGCAAGATCTATGGTGTTACGTTTCGTAACTTGTGTCTAATTCCGCTTAACCCGGGGCTAGGGGCCGTATGAACCCATGTACTTCAAGATCCTCATGGTGCTCATATGAACAGTCACAATCAAAGCGTGACTGAGATACACCATTCTCTGGATAACGACTTTAGAACGATTATTATGGATTAAGAATACTGATCAGCGATACGGATTTTATATTTTTGGAACATCATGATGTCTTGTCGGCATCATTGAAAACTATTGACCGCTTCTCTCTTTGCAGGAAACTAACCTATGTTTATGTATACTATGATTGTCTTTTTTGAATTTGGTGCTAATACTGTTATATGGATATGGAATAGGTCTTTGGATTATGGACGCGGATATTCTTTAATGGACGACGGCTGAATTATGAATGACGGACTAGAGGCTTGTATATGTAAACAAAAATGTCCCCAGGCACAAGTGAATGTGTTAGAAGTGAATCTGAAAAAATCCCAGCTATTTAGTGAAATTGTGAAAAGGCAACACCCCTACGCGAGCAGGCTGGAAAAGGGGTTGGCCGACTTTGCGTAACTCGAAGCGAGACCTCGGCGATAGGATGATGTGATGGTGAAAACAGAACTGTGTACTTGAACAAAATGGCTGACTCCTCCATAGGCTGATACTTAAGTTGAAACCAATGAATGCATTGAAACCAATAAATAATCCTGGAATGTTATGGGATTTTTGAATCAAAGCCACACATTTCTCTGCATAGTTTCATGTCTCAAATTACCAGAAAGTATTGTTGTATAATTATTCTACCAGTGAAACTGAATATATTAGCAGATCGTTCAAGTGCGTGCAGAAGCTGATGCGCCCACATCGAACGGCTGTTGCATGGAATAAGTCCTGATAGAAGATTGATCAAAACGGCTACATGTCGATATTTTCTCTTGTAAATTTGACGAATGAGGATCGAGATACCTACTTGAAGTATGGTCTGAAATCTCCATGTGCGAGAACCTTCCAGAGTTTCCACATTGAATTAATTTAATTTCCATAATATTTTTTCCTAACATCATTGAAATAAATATTCTT
>JAVTVY010012415.1:0-53181 GCA_036873755.1 Hanleya hanleyi
GTTGGGCAGTTTGAAAACATACAAAAATGTAAAACAAGTCTATATAATCACCTCTACAACAATTTAGCACAAAAAAGTAGCAGATTTTGAGACCATTTTGTATAACCTTTAAGAGATACTGCACAGGAATTTAGAGGAGAAACTCACAGCATGGTCACTTTGTCTGAGATTGACATTGAGAAGACTGGATTAAGTCAAAGTAACAGATCAATAAGGAAAAATTCCATGAATAAGATGTATGATATGAAAATATAGCATACAGTTCACAATGAAACCCAAAGAGAAATATGTTAACATCATGCCAGAATTTATGAACATTAAGCTTACAGTAATCCCTCTAATAATTCAATCACCTATCAAAATTCAATCACCCCCAATTTAGGGGGCAAAATTCAATCAGCTGTTCTAATAAATTTGATTATGCTGTAAAATCATTGAAATAAAAAACAACAATAAAATGGATAACATGCAAGATTTTGAACCATTATGTCAACTCCTGTTCCAATAAATTTGACCACCCCCAGCCCGAGATTTTACGGTGGAAAATTTCACTTCCTGTGATAGAATTATTAGGGGATTACCATAGTTTGTGGTAATATGACTAATAACTCAGCCACCCTATCAGAATTCAGTCACCCCAGTTTTGGTGGACAAAATTCTCAACCAGTTGTTCCAATAAATCTGATCAGCCGCCAATAAATAAGTAATATATATAATGGATTATTTTAATGATTTGGATCATTTTGCTAACTTCCTGTTATAATAAATTTGATTACCTCCTGCATTTTGGGGGGAAATTTCCCTTCCTGTGATTGAATTATTAGGGGAATTACCACAGTGAACCAATATTTTTTAACAACCGATGAAGCAAAATTACTCAAATCAAGAGACGACAAATTAAGCTAAAGTGAACACACCATGCAACATGTCAAAGACACTCTCAATATATTTAATTAAACCTTTGTATTTGTAAATCCTAAACAATTTGACAGACTTGCTTCCTGACCATTTCAAGTCCAACTGACAAAGGCATGCAATTTGCTCTTTCCGAATAGTTCCATAAATTCACACAACTGAACATCTTAATTTTAGGCAGAACATTTCTTTAAAGGTAATGTTTCATTAATACATAAAACTCAGTTATCCTACAAGAGATCTAACTTAACTATTTCACATACCTGAATGACCAAGTAACGCCCTGGATCTCGCGCCATTTTGGAAAATTCTTCAGCCAGTTCTTTGAAAGAGGGACGGCTTTCGGCATCAAGCATCCAGCCTGAAAAAAGAATTGAGAATGCTTAATAACTAGCACTGCAATCATTTCTGTACCCCTCAAAATCTCTTCAGCATATAACTGTTCAAAATCTCTTCAGCATATAACTGTTTCTTTTCTGTTCAAAAAGATCATGAATTAGATTGAAATTTAACCCTCTCTGTACCGTACCGATAGCGATATAGTTCAAGGATCGTCTGTCATAAATATGAAGAATTTTTAGATAAATACTTTCATCATATCATATCTTGTTCGAAAGGTTGGGGTATCGTCTTTGAAACCACATTGATGATAAGTGTACCTTCGCTGCATTCATGTTCGTGACAGTGTTAATGCCAGTCGGGAACTATTAAAAAATTACAGATGGAGTTAAGGTTCCAAGATACATAATGATGAGGTTTGGATATCTTAGTTTGTCCGTATTTAAATTACACTAAATGAACTCGCCAATATAGTTATAGATTCCTTGGAAGGTTTTGAGGGAATTAGAATTTTGTAATAATTTTTCTATTCTGCTTACCACATCTGAATTATTTTCATTTATCAAGACAGAAATATTGTGTGATAAACATGTTCAGGAAAGTTTTCTTTTTAAAGTAATGTCTTTGATGTGGTGATGTGTATTCAGTTTATTTCTAGTTTGTTTTCTTCAGTCTGTGGAGTCCCAAACTGAAGATATTATTGTACCAAACTTATTCTAATTAATGGAACACACCAAATATTCGAACAGGTCTTTCTTGAAGTGCAAATTATCCTAATGTACTTCTTATTATTTCAAACAGGACGTTTCTCACAGATTTGTCTTCGTAACTTCGAGTGGCATCAACCAACCATTCACAATGCCAAAAGATTACAAGTAATATGGAATGCTAGAAAGTCATGCTTCAACCTGAAATTTCCCACATCATTGTAACAGAAATCAGTATCAAAGCCACCCAACACTGCATGGGGGATAACTCTTGGCTTAACGAAGGGAGATAACCAATTTTGAAAATTTTGCTAAATTGACCTCATGTAACACCGTTTCCAGTAAAATTTTTAAACTTATATACATACACTTGATCATGATCATATAGACATCTATTGTACATATAGAAGGTTGTGAGAGTCGTTCCCCTTTCTCCAGCAAATCGGGGACATCTCGGGCACGGATATTGTCATAAGGCCGCTGACCATAAGTAAACAACTCCCAGACTGTTACACCTGCACACACAAATAAAAATACAAAGGATGAACAATAGAAAGAGACTAAACTCATATTTATTAAAATATGCTATACTGCTAAATGAAAATAAGGGAAATTATTTTTTTCTTTATACAGTATGACTAATAGTCTGAAAATGTTCAAACCCAACGAGTGTGTTTATAACTGATGTTTAGCTTCACAACTTCAGTATAATTTTCGGAGAGCGAGGATAGAGTTTGAAGATGTCAATAAAATTTTAAATCCAAAACTGAGATAACTGACAATTTGATTTGATTTGATATTTATTCACCATTAGAATAATAAAAAAAGTACATTTCAGCAGGGATTGCAATTTGCACCAAAGTTGATGACAGGCTAATACTGGATATAACGTCAAGTAGCATTGCGACCCCTGGACACAAAGACTCACATGGCGGGAATAAAGCCCCATGGGGCTTGCTCTATCCCAAATAAACAGATATTTTGACTGTAATATAACGATAACTTAATGGCATGTTGGCGTAGGCAATATGTACATTTGTTTGCAGTATACTCAGTTACTGTGCTGACTGGTCTGTGACCAGATATTCCTTTAATTTTGACTTGAAAAGGGAAAGCGACGAAATAGATTTAATAGAGGAAGGTAATTTATTCCACTCACATGGACCTTTGGTTCTGGCTGTATAGTACGATAAGTTAGAATAATGGAATGGTCTGTTCAAATTGTATAATGATCCTCTGGTTTGATAATAATGCACCGAAGACTGCCTAACGAAATATTGTCTGAACTGTCTGGGGAGCTTGACAGAATTGTGGAAAAATTTATGAACAAAAATTAAAGTTGTGTACAAATTCAACTGTTGGATTGGTATAATTTTCAGTTGTTTAAATAATGGATCGGTGTGATCATATTTATTGGACAGTGTTATGACTCTAAGAGCACGCTTTTGGAGTAAAATTAACGGGTTTAAATGCGAGGCGTAAGTATTTCCCCAAATAATATTGCCGTATGATAGATATGGGAATATAAGGGAGTAATATAATATATATAGACATTTCTTATTGACAGATTTTCTTATATAGTTAATTACTCCAATATTGCGTGATATTTTCTTGCTAATGTAATCAATGTGTGTGGCCCAATTCAAGCTGTCGTTAAAGTATATTCCTAAAAATTTTAAACTATTGACCATCTCTACTTCCGTTCCAGAAATTTTTACCGAGTTAAATTTTTTAGCTCGCTGTTTGTATGGCTTAATAAGCATGCATTTCGTTTTTACTATGTTGAGAGAAAGGTGATTTGTGCAAAACCATTCATGTAACTGGTCTAATTCTAGTGTCATAATATTGATTGCGTCTTGCGGGTCCTTAGATGAACAGGTAACACTGGTGTCATCTGCAAAAAGAGTAAATTTTAAGATTTCAGATGCATTACATATGTCATTGATATATATGAGGAACAATATGGGTCCAAGGATCGAGCCTTGTGGTACACCATATGAAATTGGAAGTGGTGGAGATAGAATTGAATCGAAAGTTACAACTTGGGAACGGTTTGATAAGTAGCTTGAGAGCCAATGTAGTGACGTACGTCGAAATCCATAATGTTCTAATTTTGCGAGAAGAATGTCGTGTTTTACGGTGTCAAATGCCTTTGATAAATCCAAAAATGTGACAAGACTGTATAATTTTGCTTCTTTACCAGATATAAGATTATCGTATAACGAGCCCGCTGCATGTGAAGTAGAATGATGAGCTCGGAATCCATACTGATGGCAGGAAATAATATCATTTGTATCCAGATAGTCGATGATCGCATTAGCAGCAATTTTTTCAAAAACTTTACTGAAACAAGGTAGTACTGAGATGGGTCGATAATTGGACATAAGATTGATATCTCCAGATTTATATATTGGTGTCACTTTAGCCGTTTTAAGAGCATCTGGTACCACCCCAGTGCTGAAAGACAAATTTATTATAAAAGATAATGGTATGGAAATATAATCAGAAACTATTTTGACGAGAGAGGTATGGATTCCATCTAAGCCTGGTGCTGAGGACTTTAGCTGCAGTATCGCGTTCTTGACAGTTTCGTTGGTTATATTTGGAAATTCAAAATTTTCATGTATGATGTTTTTCAGATATTTTTGAAAAGACGCACTGGTATTAGGAATTCTAGAGTCCAGTTGTTCGGCAATTGATGTAAAATATGTGTTAAATTTTGATGCGATTTCTGAATGATCACTAATTTCTTGACCATTGATCGTAAACTTTTTTGCTGTCACAGTATTTATTTTCCGGTTCATGAGCTGGTTTAAGATTTTCCAGGTACCTTTTATGTCATGGTTGGATGAATTGAATTTATCTTCAAAATATTGTTTCTTAGATAATTTAATCAAATGGTTTAATTTGTTCCGATAAATTCTATACTGTTTATGTGTTTCGTTGTTTGGACTTACTAGATAATTTCTGTATAATTTGTTCTTTTCGTGAATTGATTCTAATATGCCATATGTAATCCAAGGTTTAATTATTTTTTTCTTCCTAGATTTTTTCGTAGTAATTAATGGAAAACACTCATTATATATTTGTAGAAATTTATGTGAAAACAATTCTAGTACTACATTGGCATCGTCCCTACTAGTGATTTCATCCCAGTTCGTGTCTTTAATTCTCTCAGTAAATAATGTTTTGGAGTCTGGAGTAATTCGGAGGAAGGTTATAGCGTGTTCTGGGGTTATGTTGTCTGTGTCGCCCTTCAGTATATGAACAATGGGAAAGTGGTCGGATATATCCGTCAATAATATACCAGACAGGAGATTGTTTTCGTGAAAGTTTAAGAAGATGTTATCGATGAGGGTTGCAGAACGGCGTTTTACGCGGGTCGGTTTGGTTATTTGTGGAAAGAAATAGTGTGATTTCAATATATTTAAAAATTCTTTGGATGGGCCATGTCTGTCAGTTTTAAATAGGTCTATATTGAAATCGCCCATTAAGATGCATTTATTTTTTTTGGATCTCAGGCTGTGTCAAAAATCTTTGCAGATGTTGGTTGAGTTTGGAAACATTTTTGTCAGGCGGTCGATAGAAAATACCCACGATATATTTTTGGTTTTGGGATTCCAGCTCGACGAAGAGAGATTCATACTCGCCATCTTGGTCCAGTTGAGACAGATCGTCTCGTATTTTACACGCGTTAATGTTTTCATCAATATAGAGAATGACCCCACCCCCTTTTTTTGTTGTTTCTGGAGGCTGGAAACGGAATATATCCAGGGATGTTGTAAAGATTTTCAGTGATAGGATCCAACCAGCTTTCGGAAAAACCTAGAACAGAAAACTTGTATTGTAAGTTGTGAAGGAATCCTGTGATTTCGCTGTAGTGTTTTTTTAGACTTCTAGCGTTCAGATGTAGAAATGATAGAGTGCCATCGGATTTGAAATTGTCCTGTTGTTCACAGAAGGAATCTTCCGTATAATAGTTAGAACTATGTTTATTAATATCATTCCAGTGTAGAATTTCTTGTTCATTATCATCAGTTATAGTTTTATTATCTTCTGCATCATTTAGCTCGATTGGATTAAAACACATATTCTCAATAAAGTCTAGGTTTAGAGAGTCTGATGTTGGTTTGGGGTTAAGTTCGTCACTACTTGGAATGTTGTTTCCGAAAAATGGGAGAGTGCATAATAAATTTGTGAGTGGGGCTTCCTCGTTATTTGTAAGGTTATCCATTGGGAGTACATGTACTTGGGAACAGAACAGTCAGCACAGCACTAGGCAGTTCGATATTAGGTGGTGAAAAAGCTATACACACAATATTTTGGTAAATGGAACAACTTGAAATATCAAAATCAGTTAAATATAATTGATATGTTGAATAATCAAAGATTAAAACAAAAATAATAATCATAACGAAAAATATGAAACGGTCTATCATCATGATAGTCGACACATTCCGCTCTATCAAAATATATTATAAAAGAAAAGTCTGCCAGGTTCTTACTGATATTTGAATATGCATGCCTTTTCAGACATTTGCAGAAAAAATAATTCAGATCCAAGATGGACCTCATGCACCACCAATTTTCAAATCTTGCCAAAACGCAGCAAGGAAGCAATCAGAGATTGCTCAATTGTATGCCCCCCTTCCGCTTTAATCCGACACTGCTCCACCATTGTTCTGTTTTGTATTGGTCTGTGGAGGCCTAATTTGGCTAATTATAAAAATTCTGTTTCAGTCACTTTTTTCGGCATGCCTCGCATAACACATGTACATATTCCACCCGGGACTTTCGCCAAATTCAAAAATGTGACCTGGTTATGAGACCTACATTCCTTGGGAGTATATTGTGGTGAAATTATGAAGCGATCGTGAACTTTGAATTTTGCATCCAATTCACTCTTTTTGGGGCAATTTCATACTTCAGGACCTACTTTGGAATGTGCTTTGGACAAATAAATATATCCCATTCATTTAGGTTTGATGAACAAAAGGCTATAACTCTTGAAAATATAACCGAAAGCAGAGAAACTTCACGCTGCACACCTATGGGGTACTGACCACATATCATACAAATTCCATAATTGTGCATACAATATTAACCGAGATCCAGCCCGGACAAGTCCCAATTCACAAAGATTTCAAGAACAAAAGGGCCATAACTCTTGAAATATACGCGAAACGCGGAGAAACTTCACACTGCACAACTACAGGGCACTGACCACATATCCTGAAAATTTCATAATTGTCCATACAATATTAACCGAGATCCAGCCCGGACAAGTCCCAATTCACAAAGATTTGAAGAAAAAAGGGCCATAACTCATGAAAATATACGCGAAACGCGAAGAAACTTCATGCTGCACAACTACAGTTCACTGACCACATACCCTGCAAATTTCATAATTGTCCATACAATATTAACCAAGATCCAGCCCGGACAAGTCCCAATTCATGGAGATTTCAGGAACAAAGGGCCATAACTCTTGAAAATATAGGCGGAACGGGGAGAAACTTTACGCTGCACAACTGTGGGGCACTGACCACATGTCATGCAAATTTCATACTTGTTCATACAATATTAACCAAGATCCAGCCCGGACAAGTCCCATTCACAGAGATTTCAGAAAAAGGGCCATAACTCTTGAAAATGATACCGGAACTCGCAAAAAACTCTACGCTGCACAACTATGAGCCACTGGCCACATTCCATGCAAGTTTCAATCCTGTACATCAATTATTAACCGAGATATCGCGCGGACAAGAAATTCGGACGGACAGACGGACGGACAAAGCGATCGCTATATGCCCCCCCTCTAGTTAGAGGGGGGGCATAATAATTGTAGGCCTAAATGCAGGAATGGCAAATTTCAGCAATTCTCCAACAATTTGTAAATGCAAGATGGTTACTACCACAACGGTGAACCAGCAAATTCCATACATGTATGTGTACAAGAGACCTGTATACAGAGAGATGAATATCAACAACATAGTGTTAGCCAGAACTTTAAATTCGGGGGCCAAAATCACACATTTTTGCAGATTTCTCAGATGAACAGGTGTCGACGTTCTACCTCTCCCATGTTAAATCTGCTAAAGTTTGGGTGCCGAGATCACTAAACGGTCTATAATCGTAAAGAGACAATTCTCTACAGAAAATGTGAACTTACCAAAACTCCAGACATCACTTTTGTGAGTGAACACACGGTGCTGGATACACTCCAAAGATAATAGCAAGGAAAATGTGAACTTACCAAAACTCCAGACATCACTCTTGTGAGTGAACACACGGTGCTGGATACACTCCAAAGATAATAGCAAGGAAAATGTGAACTTACCAAAACTCCAGACATCACTCTTGTGAGTGAACACACGGTGCTGGATACACTCCAAAGATAATAGCAAGGAAAATGTGAACTTACCAAAACTCCAGACATCACTCTTGTGAGTGAACACACGGTGCTGGATACACTCCAAAGCTAACCATTTGATTGGCATCTGTCAAAGCAAGGAATTTACAGTAAATCACCTACTAATTCAATTACCTTTATAAAATTCAATCACCCCCGGCAATCATGTGGGCAAATTCAATCATTTGTTCCCATAATTTTGATCACCCTCTACAATAATTAAATTACAGAGAAATGAAGGATTATCTGCATGATTTCACCCTCTGATTTCATGGGGAAAAATCCTGTGATTAAAGTGATTGAGTGAATATGATTTAATGTCGCTTTTAACTATATTTCAGTCATATCACAACATTGGGTCCTATTCCTTTTCACACCCGGGAACCACACGGGTGGGGTTCTATTCCTTTTCACACCCGGGAACCCCATGGGTGCCTCAGTTAGTGGCCTCTTATGACAAGCTGTCTGAGGAGCTGAGGCCTATTCTTACCATGACCTGCGGTGTGCACAACGACATCCCAGGTCAATCCTTGTGCACACCACAGGTCATGGTAAGAATAGGCCTCAGCTCCTCAGACAGCTTGTCATAAGAGGTGACTAACTGAGGCACCCATGGGGTTCCCGGGTGTGAAAAGGAAGCCCCATGGGGCTCCCGTGATTAAATAATCTATACAATATATACATATACAAAAAGACTACCGATTAACATCTTTAATCAAGTAATGTTTTTGTTTTGTCCTTTGCATTATCTCTTTTTCCTTTTTTCCTTGTTTTTTTTAATTAATTTTCTTTTTTTCTTTTCTCCTGTGTCTATTAAATGGAGGAGTAGTAGTATAGGTCGTTCTTTTTCACACATTGTTCTTCCTCTTTATGTCTTTTACCTATATATTAACTTAACAAATTCACAATACTAGCTATGCAAAGAGATGGACAAATATATATGATATTAGAATGTAATTTGTCATATTTTTGCAAAATCAAAAAGAAATTTAAAAAAATAAAACTGAATTATTTTCAAGAATGAACAAAACATTTGGTTTCAATGAGGACATCAATAAACAGTACTGAAACTGATTTGTGCAATTAGATTTAGTAGAATAGAGAGACCTGCTAGCATTATTATTTTAGATTGTTAGAATAGTAAAGGGCTCGGAATCAACACTCATTTACTTTCCCCAGGCAAGTGAAATTTGCTTGGGACAACCAATATCATTACATGTCCAGAGGCAAGTACTCAAATTGAGTATGTCACATTTTCTAGCTTAAATGAATTCCATTTATTGAACTTCTACTAAGGGTTGCTAGCCATTTAATACAAGATATGATACAAGGTACCTGTCTCGATAACTTGTGGTTACCGAAAAGACAATCTTTTTGTGCCTAGTATATGAAAATGGAACATAAATTTAAGGCTAAAATGATAAAAAAAATTGGGACAATCAGAATATTGAAAGCAGTTGTCCATGGAAAACTGTTCGAAAAAGTTAATTTCGAGCCCTGATAGTAGATTTTTCATCTCTAGTGATTCGACATCAATTGGAAAAAATAAAAGAATTCCCATGATGCATCAGTTTTAGGATGTATCTATTACCTTTCCCCCTGCTGCATGATATTCATCTTCCTCATATTCCAGTAGTTTGGCCAGTCCAAAGTCAGTGATTCGAACATGAGCTGGGGCTTGAACTGAAATGTAAGGCAGTTATGTTAACCAAAAAGTTGTCGTACTGTCAAATGCAATCAGAGATTTCAGATATGCATCTGGGTTGTAGATTTTTGTTTCATCCTATGCTCCAAATAGGAGCCAGGCAAAATCTTTACCTAGCGATATCTGACATATTTTCAACTTCAAGTTGACAAAATCAGGGATTCATAGAAGTCGCCTTTTAGGGCCGGTTATCGGTCCTAAAAAAAATTGAGAAACTCAATTTGTGGGGGAAAAAACTGAATTTGTGACCAATTGTGACCAATAATTTAGAGAAACTGAATTTCAACCGAGACGAAAAACTCAATTTGAGCTAATTAAAACTGAATATGAATTGTGTAACTTACTGTTCAATATTTATTTACACGTGTTGGCGGAGAAAACCGCAGCTCGACACGGCGCTAAACAACCCGCCATTTTATGCGCATGACTGTAATATCTAGCTCGGGTGGCCTTCGAAATTGCTTAGTTGCGAGGTTACGAAGGGTTCCCGAAAGACTTTTTCGCGAGACCAGTTGGCGAGATACAGCCGATGCTTTCATCATCAAGAAATTCTATGTTTTGAATGACGGGTGATGTATCAGTCGATACGAGGGACTTAATACTTAAAACTGACTGCTTGAAGTTTATTACTGACAACTCAAAACTTAACAACTGGAAGTGAATGGTCTGGATTGAGAATTTGTTTGAAAACGAAAGTTCACACGCATCAACAACAACAACAACAACACATGTAGACAACACTGCATCGCATTGTCATTTGACCATCTAAATATTTCATTTTCATTTTTTATGAGTTGATTCCTTTATTGAATAAATTGTTCTGCCTCGATAGTTTAGAATTTTTCTTGATTTTTTCAGATCTTTGAATAAAGTTGTAATTTTTTTAACAGGTTAGGGCAAGTTGCTCATTGAGCTATTGTAGGCTGATCTAACTAAAATTCTCTCCGACAACTCTCGCTAAACAAGAGCAGAGAGCAATTGGTTGGAAACGGCTGTTAGTAACCAGCTAATCAACATCTTTAGTTGTTATCCATAAATTCGTTTAGTTACAGAGAACAATATATGAGGTGTTCCATCAGCTGTCATTGTCAATGACCCACCCGATTGGGGTACGGATTCCTATGGTATAACATTGTCTGGCACTGGTTTTTCTCCATAAATTTATTTATTTACGGCACTTTATCTGTATATGGTAATGTTAAAACTTTGAGTAGGTCTAGAAAACTTGATTTCAAAGTTATTTTCCACAACTTCTGACTATTGTCAATTGCCCTGTTGATCAGTCCATGGCCTTCGCCCAACAGCATTCCATACCAACATAAAAAGCCAACAGGACACATTAACCAGGTGAACAAAATTGTATGAAATCACAATCATGATTAAATTATACATGTATGTGGTATATAATGCAACTGGTCCTAAAAATATTATTAACCCCCTAAAAGCACGCTAAATACTCAATTTGCTGGGTGAAAAACTCAATTTGACCATTAACGGTCCTAAACAAAATGACTTCTATGAATCCCTGAAAATATTCATTAGGATCAGTATGTTGCATATTTATCAAATTTATATCAGTTGTCAATGATTGAAAATTTGTTTCCATGATGTAGCATAAGCAGAAAAGAAAATCAACTACCCAACAATTTACGATCAGTGCTCCCACAAATATCTCACTGCATACTTTATTTCGGTTCATATCGGGGAAACCAAGAATATCAGAATTTCTCAAATAATTCAACTTGCGAAAACGCTCTCCCATCCTTTTCATAACCAAATGTCTGAAAACATTCAACAAGTTTTTATGCTACATACAGTTGTAGTCTTTGTAACATGGAAACTTCTGTCAAATCATCACGATACTCAAGCTATAAAGCTTAAAGTGAATTATGCTGAGAGGATATACAGTATCAATTTAAGCTTCGGATCACATTATCTGCCAGTTTTAAATTACTCTTTAATCAAGTTAATTATTTTCCAGGTAATTCACAGGTAAAATATCACTCACCTAGGACATTTCGTGCTGCTAAATCTCTATGAACAATGCCTCTTTCCTCCAGGTAGGTCATACCCTGGAACAGCGAAAAACACAAGATTGTTTTATGCCTTATGGGAACATGCAAAGGATAGCTACAGGTCACCATGGGATATTCTCAGAAACGAATCTGACAAGGCAGACAGCGAGCATTTCTTAGATCTGATTTTGCGGACTGTTCACTGACTTGGAAGCATGGTGCAATCGATGTGAATAAACCATTTGCCCAACAGGTGTCCCGAAATGCAAACAACATCTACACGTTATTAATGCATTTCCACAGCAGGCGACACAATGGCGTGCTGCTGCAAAAATGCATGGAAACAGCCCTGGTTCTAATTTTGTTGCTGGGTAAGAATGTTATTTATTCCAAGAACTAGAGAGACAGTGAGTGAAATTTGTAGAATGTTGGAAGAATTTCTCTCTGCAGTTAACTTATGCCATCTGAATAATTAGAATAAATAGGGTATCAGCAATGTTGTGAAAGCACAGTTGACTGGAATCAGCATTTCTTAGACTAGAATATAGAATTTTAATCTCTAAATGCAGGCAAATTGATAGCAATACTAAACATACCTTAGCAATTTGTGTGCACCAGTTCAATAAAACTTTGGAACTGATGTGATCCTTATTTTTACGGACGTAATCGAGCAGATTTCCAAGAGGCATAAGTTGTGTAATCAGCATCATCTGTGCCGTCATACACACAGCCAGGATACGGATACAGCACGGGTTATCCACAGACGCCATGACGCGTGCTTCCTCCAGGAGTTCCTTATTCTGATCAGGTGATGTCCCTTCTTGTAAAACTTTGATCGCCACCGGTATTTTCACATTTTCACCATCGGGAATCCAGACACCCTGAAAGAGTTGACCGGATTGAAGCGTTAATAAAGTACCAAAATTGGTCAGTCATCTGTTTAATATATATACTGTAGTCCCTCTAATAATTCAGTCACAGGAAGTGATCTTTTCAACCATAACATTTTGGGTGACCCAATTTATTAGAACAGGAAGTTGACAAACTGGTTGGAAATAATGCATATAATCCGTTATCTCTTTGTGATTTCAATTTTTTTGAGGTGCTCAAATTTAATAGAACCAGTGATTGAATTCTGTCCCCCGCAATTTGGGGTGATTGAATTTTGATAGGGGGATTGAATTATTAGAGGCATTACCATATCTTTGAATGTCATTATTCAAAATTTCAACCAAATTATTTGCTCAAACCAGTCATCAATTTCTTTAATCTCTCAGATTTATATTCAATTTGTTTGAGATTACAAAGTGTACATTTACGTGTATCTATATAGTAAGGTTGGGTTACACATACATGTACCTTTTTCTACCTTCCTGGATAATCCAATATCTCACAGACTACAGGGGCCTACCATAGAATAAATGTACAAACTTACCTTGTAAACAGTGCCAAATGCTCCCGAGCCGATAATGCTGCCTTTTCGTAACTCTGACTCCTTAATGAGGCGAAGCTGAGCCAAATCGGGCTGAGCTTCTGTTGGAGTGAGTGGCTGAAATATGAAATTAAACACACAAGTATTAGCATATTGCAGAGAAAACCCTCTATCAATAGTTACCCCTCTATCAATAGTTAACCCTCTATCAATAGCTAACTCTCTATCAATAGTTAATCCTCTATCAATAGCGTTCCATGACCCGTGGGGATCTCATTGTACCTCGTCCGAGGACCGAAATTTTTAAGAAAAGTTTTAAGTATTACGCTCCAAGGGTATGGAATGAACTCGGCATTGACATAAGAGAATCTCCATCAGTTCAGTCTTTTAAGTATAAATTCTTAAAATCGAAGAAACGTTAATAATTCTTAACCCAGTCATGATTTTAAGTTAACTAATTACTGTATATTGTGTATATATAGTTATTTTTAAATATGTATTGTTTTATATGTTTTTAACAGTGTTTTGTACAGTACTAAATTTTTATACTGGGCCTTGTGGAAGACTAGCTTTTGCTAAACAAGTTACCCAGTCTAAATAAAGATTTTATTATTATTATTATTATTAATAGTTAACCCTCTATCAATAGTTAACCCTCTATCAATAGTTACCCCTCTATCAACAGTTAACCCTGAGTTAACCCTCTATCAATAGCTAACCCTCTACCAATAGTTAACCCTCTATCAAAAGTTAAACCTATCAATAGTTAACCCTCTATCAATAGTTAACCCTCTATCAATAGTTGGGAGTCAACATGCAGAACATATGGTTTCTGTTCAATCCTGATGCACTCATTTCAATTGAGCTGTCAAGGAAAAAAAATCATCTTCATCATTACATATTGGTAGTGGCGGTGAGATATTATTAGTTATTCAGGTTTTCCCTTGGGTGTATGTAAAGTTGCGACCCTTCCTAAACTCATACCCCATAAGGCATCACGAGTTTCAGGGAGGGTCGTGACTTTCCATACACCCAGGGAAAAACCTGAATAACAAATTTATTATCCCTCAAGACTTTTTTTTACCCCTCGGCCAAAATTTGCCATTTCGATCTGCTTTCATTTGGAAACAAGACTTCTATTTTTGGAACAAATGACACTATTTGATGTGTTATATGTCAGAAACTTCAATGAAAATGATGCCCTATGACTTTCCATCAAATTTTGACGAGTGGGCGAAAGTTATTCCAGAAGTATTGAGATATGGTCAGTTGAAATTTCAAAGCAAGAGTGCATTCCAATCGTACTTGAGTTTTTTTATATACCTCGAGTAGCAAGACATCACTCAGGATTGATGGGTTTATATGACCCAACCTTTTAACCAATCACAATCCCAATATTGAATACAAATTCGACTGTAGAGTAATAAATCATCATTCTATTATGGTGAGAGCTGTAGGACATAGCACTACATTGTGGTGGGATAGAACACTACATCACAGTGGAAGCAGTGGGATATGACATTTTATTATATACTTGGTGATGAGATAGTGACAATTATCAAACAAATAAAAGCGATATTTTCGCAGTGATGATATCAAATATATCATCACTGTGATGATATGGCAAATGACGTCACAGCGCACAAATACATGTCACCGTGGTCACAGTGATAAGGCAACCTCCACAAGGTTTATGCGCCAAAGAAAACAAGCTAAATATTTGGGAAGAATTTGTATGTTATTATGCCTTATGATGACCAGATTATGACAGGAAATAAAACAGAAATAGGCATAGAATGAATAAGAAATACCCGGAATGGCGACCATAGAATCGGCTCGTCATGTACGCGTGCACAGCGACAGTGACTGCAAGACCAGAGCAATGCAGAGTGCAACACGAACTAGCGCGGAAAATAAAACACATTCCTCACAGGCTCGAAATTGGGGTCATATCATGAAAATGTCGCACCAAAGTTGATGAGTAAACATGAAAAACAACTTAATTCAACGACAGTGAACTCTTGTCAGTAAGTATTCATTCAGATTCGGACAAAATCACAATGATAACTCTGCAGGTCCACAACACCATCGAAGCTCTATACAACAACAACCAAGCGCAACCGGTAAATCTAAATCTGGCTATAACTTATCGTAACCATTCGATTTTGCGAAATCAAAATAGTGCTATTTGGGTAGACATGAACGAGATCAAGGGCGAATGCAGATCTTATTTGAAATGAGAATAGTCTGTGCAAAAACAAACACAGTGTTGAACCAGGGAGGTCAACAAGAAACCAGTGCGTCAGTCCTGCTCGAGTGTAGACAGCGAGACAAGCCAGACTCGACACAGTATCGACCGTGCTTTTCTGCCGAAGGGGAGGGGAGAGGGAGTTGGCTGACGGGTCGGCATGAAAATCATTTATTTGGGATATAAAGCTAATAAAATTCTTGAGATCTAAAATGCAGGATACCCGACTGAAAGAAATTCACTTGCAGCACGTGCGATTTGTTGACAGCAAAGTAGTCCGCGAGTGACGTCACAGTGAAAATAATCAATGTTTCAGTGTGTCTTCAGTCGAAAAAACCCTACAAAATCTTAATTATTTTAATGTTTAAAAAAATCCAGAATGAAGTAGTACAACAGAAGTATATAATGAAAAGAAAATCAACTGTTTCTTGTCGAATACCATAAATATTTCATCTCGTGGGGTGAGAAAATTGGCATTTTCTCACCCCACTCGATGAAATATTTTTGGTATTCGCCAAGAAACAGTTGATATCCTCTAAACATTTTGATGGAAGTCATAGGATTAAGGTTACATTTTGGTGGAAGCAGCGAGTGAGATATAACATTACATTTTGATGGAAGCAGCACGTGGGACATAACATTACATTACGGTAATTCCCCTAATAATTAAATTACAGGAAGTTCACTTTTCAACTCTGTTATTCAGACACAGAGAAAAAGTAACATTCCCATTCTTCATTCAAATTGAAGAAAAGCCATACAATGACAAAATGTGACACCTTGTAGATGGTGCCATCAAGAATTTTTTCAGATATAAGTCAATTTTGTTGTACTTCCGGTGATCGATTTATTAGGGGAATTACCGTACACTTTGGTGGAAGCTGCATGTGGGATAATATTATTTTAGAGTGGTGGCAGTGGAATATAGCAATTATTTACAAAACAATTATACATTTAACACTGAATCCAACAAAGGGTTCTCCAAATTACGTTGTTAACATGAAATGTGCATGACTCTGATAAACAGACAGTATGTGATTCTATATGTTCCAGTCCCTGAGTCCCGGCTTATCAACATGGCTGCATTGGAAAACCAAGACCTGAAAGACCACAAAAACAAAAGGCTATGGAACATACCTCTGCATCATCGTATCCTGTCATACGAGCTGTTAAACGTGCTGTTTTCTCTTTTGCTCTTGCTTTTCCTCGCACGAT
This sequence comes from Hanleya hanleyi, assembly GCA_036873755.1. Classification (NCBI taxonomy): domain Eukaryota; kingdom Metazoa; phylum Mollusca; class Polyplacophora; order Lepidopleurida; family Hanleyidae; genus Hanleya; species Hanleya hanleyi. The sequence continues at coordinate 16,989 of JAVTVY010012415.1, forward strand.
GAGTGCAATGGCAAGACTAATGACCAGCACAAGAGCCACAACACCTGCCAAGGATCCCAGAATTATTCCCAACTTCTTCTTTTCTGCCCTGAAGGAAAGAGAGGGTCGGTCAAGGTGAATAATATGGAATAAATTTGCATATATTGCTGAAGTCCAAATATTAAATAGGACTATGAAATAATGTGGATGAAAGTGACTAATGTCGGTCATGGTAAATACAATGTAAGTCACAGGGAATCGTGTAGGTCGACGTCAAAGGCACCCGCCACCCCCAAAGTTTATGTACGGGACAAAAAATAATTTGGCCAAGCCAATCGAGTGGCTTGAATAGTGAATGACAAAATAGAATGATGCGTTTGTGGAGGTGAACTAGGCTGGTTATACATCCACACTTTATTCCTTGTTTCCCATCACCCGCCCACAGGTCATTTTACCTACCACACATTTTTTATTTTCATTATTTGCAGTTTTCCTACTTTGGTGCACTTTCCAAGTTTAATTTCTCACTTTAAACATGCTGGAATCAGTAACATGTTGAAGCTAATTAACCTTATTTTGCTCAACAACCTCAAAAGACATGGAAATGGCAAAATTGACAAATTAGTATGCTCCCCTGGACAATCCCATCAGAGGTGAATCATTTCAAATATGGGGGCCGAATATTGTCGACCTGAATTTATTTCAAATAATGAATACTGAAAATTAAGACACTGCCTGTATCAATTTTTGGAAAACAGCCTAATGGGAAACAAGGGATCAAGTCTGATTAGCCTTATTCATAGAAAACAAGGACTTACTCATCACTTTTCGTTTTCCAAGCCCGTACAACAGGATGAGAGTTGTCTGCACAAATCTTCTCCTGTATTCTGCCTTGCTCGTTCTTCAACTGTACCTTGTTGGGTTTCTCTTCTGGGCACACTTGGGTGCAGTTAAACTGAGATCATGAAGACAAATATATGTATAGTGAAACCTGTGAATACCGACATCTGGGTAAACTGACCAACCTCTAAAATACCGACATTATCTTGAGCGCCAGTAGTTAAATGTGAGAAATTCTGAACCTTGATAAACCAAAATCATGTCAATACCGAAACTATACTCTGATCCCAAACATGGTTGGTTTACCCAGGTTTTTTTATATCACAAAGTCTACAAGAGAAAATAACAAATTAAATAATGCCAGTGTTTTAGACCTACTATTCTAGGAGCAGCTACAAGTTACTACTTCAATAAAATTCCCTCTGTTCATTTACAGATCAAAGAATCCAAATAACCTAGAGTGAATGCATGGTATATTCAGAGCAACATTGGAATGATCTATTTTTTTCATGAAATTTTGACATATTTCCCCAATACAGATGAACCAATTTAAATCGAACATCAAAAAAGGGTCAAAGAAAATTCGGTCACGAGTCCCCAGCTTAATTCAGCCCTGTCGGGAGTATGGAATTAGGACCTAGTGAGATTACATGGTTAGAGCTGATTGGTCAATACATGGCTAGAGTTGATTGGTCAATAGCCATGATAGCAGGCATGCTCTCACCTCATTGGCTGTTTGGTTTATGTAGACTTTCAGATCATTGCAGGCGAAACAGTCAGTCGTATCCGGACCTGTACAGCCGGATGAACACTCAGAATGGCATTGGTCGCATTCTTTGTTTGGCTTAGCGTACATCAGGGACAGGCAAGTCGACACGCAGCGTTGGTCAAATTTATAGTTCTTACATTCTGTGCAGAAGCCTGCACCAGGTCCCTGGCATGTTTTACACTGTTCATGGCAGGGCTCGCATAGCTAGAAGAATTACACATGAAAACTTTATTTAATTTTTGATAAAAGGAGGAAAGAATCAGGATGAAAATTTAGAGCAAACATGGCGGCTTGAGAACATTAAGGTCACAGCAATTTTATTTTCTGTTTCACGGATGGATTTTTTTTTCCAGATTGGAGGTGATAATATTTTACATTATGAACAGGGCCAGACGAGCAGAAACTCATCTACCTGCAGAAAGAAAGGAGCCAACTTCAAACGTTCAGTTTTACTGAAAAAAAAAACAAAAAAACAAATTCCGCCCGTGAAAAAATAAATAAAATTGGTGGTCTGAAAAAGAGGAAAGAATCGGGTGAGTGAGTGAATAGGGTTCAATGTCGCTTTCAACATTTTTCAGCTATATCACGATGAGGAAGGGATGGGAGGGGCGGGGGTACCTACTGTAACAGAGCAGATCTAATGCTGCCATTTTATAGTGCTGCCCTATTGAAATATCTTGCCATAAGCAGACATGACACCCCACTCGGTCACATTATACTGACACCAAGCGAACCAGACCTTGCTCTATCCTCTTAATGCTGAGCGTAGTGAGGAAGCAACAAGTTCCATTTTTCAAGTCTTTGGTATCCCTTACTGCTTTGCAGTGTACACTGCAAGATGCAGTGTGCTTGCAGTGTCTTTGGGGAGTACCCCTCAAAGACACTGCGAGGTAAGCAAAATTATAGATACACTGCAGAGACACTGCACTGCTAGAGTGTAGCCTTCAATGGTACACTGCAGGAACACTGCAGAACATTTGGAAAATTACAAGCACACTGCAGAGACACTGCAAGGACTTTAACTTTTCCATATAAAGTAGCAAGCACACTGCAGGGACTTATCTTTTTTGATATAAAACAGAGACACACTGCAGCGACACTGCCAGGACTTAAACTTTTTCATATAAAATAGAGAGACACTGCAAGCACACTGCAGGGACTTATCTTTTTTGAGTGTGAGTGAGTGAGTGAGTAGGATTTAACGTCGTTTTCAACATTGTTTCAGTCATATCACGACGGTGCCTACATGTGCCAGAACACGAGAGTGTCCACAGTTCCTATTATTCTGGACACTGATCAGCCCAGTCAGTACAGCACCCGGTCACCCATCCAAGTATTGACCGAGCTCAACGCTGCTTAACTTCGGTGATCTGACGAGAACCGGTGTGCCCAACGTGATGCGCCGTACCCCGTAGCGAGACACTGCAAGCACACTGCAGGGACTTATCTTTTTTGATATAAAACAGAGACACACTGCAGAGACACTGCCAGGACTTAAACTTTTTCATATAGAATAGAGAGACACTGCAGGGACTTATCTTTTTTGATATAAAACACCCTTACTGTCCAGAAGTGTCACACTTCATGTGAAGTGTGCCTCGAAGTGCCTCTGAAGAGTACACTGAAAAGGCACTTCAACAACAGAGAAAAATACTGGCACACTTCAAAGGTACTTCATTAGAAAAAGGCAGTAGCCAAGGGACTCCTCAAAGACACTTCATGGACTTTGTCAATTTCATAACAAAAAATGAGGGACTTCAGAGACACTTCTGAGACTTTGTCAGTTTTTCAGCAAAACTTGGGGGACTTCAGGGACACTTCTGAGACTTAGTTATTGTTCTGCATAATCTAAGGTACTCCTCAAAGACACTTCTTGGACTTTGTCAGTTATATAGCATAACTTGGGGGACTTCCCCTTACAAAAAATATCTTATAGCATCCTATAAGATTTTGAAAAATCATATAAGATTCTAAAAAATCATATAAGATTCTAAAATATAAGAGTCTGAAAGGTAGTGCCACGGCACTGTAGCGCTCATCTGGCTATAACTGGAGAAAGTGGCTGCAAGAAATTTTTACTGAAGAACTGCAATAGATGAGTTTCTAACTTGCGTTGTCTCCCCTGAACAAAATGGCAACATAGTCGATTTCACAGGAGGTCAAGCTGCAAATTCATGATTGTAATTGAAGGTTACGGAATAAAGGCAATTATACCAAAATATAATGTGTGATTGTCAGTAAGCTGTATAAGCAATAACCAGAACCAATTTTTATTATGTGATTGCAGTCGTTCGTCCATCTGTCCACTTCGTGTCCGGACAGTACATTGGACAGTTTTTAACCTTAGCTACGATTCCAATATTTTGTGGGTATATGCACCAGGGGGGAGACATGTCGAGTACGAAATATGTGCGACTGGGTTGTTACGATGGCAATGAGATGTAACAGGACATTTCTGGTGAGGTATGGCCTAACCAAGACATACCCCCATCTGTCTGCGAAGATGTAAAAGATAGTGCCACGGCACTGTAGGTCATCTGTCTGTAACTGGAGAAAGTAGCTGTGAGAAATTTTTACTAAAGAACTGCAATAGATGAGTTTCTAACTTGTGTTGTCCCCCCTGAACAATCCATGATCCATGCAGTTATTTTCTGAGATTTTATGATAAAGTTTCATGGGAAATTCAAGATGCGGCAATATTGGATTTTCGAAATGAACCAAAAAAAGGTATCTTGCACAACTGGACCACAAGGGGAATCTGTGTATCAACATCCATGCAGTAATATCCTAAGAATTCACGATAGCAAAATTTCATGGGGAAATCCAAGATGGCCACCTGGTGGCCATATTGGATTTTTCAATCAGACCATATATGGTATCCTGCACATCTAGACCCCAAGGGCAACCTCTGTACCAAAATTGAGAAAGATCCATGCAGTAGTTCCTGAGAAATCACGATAACAATGTTTCATCTGGAAATCCAAGATGGCCGCCTGGTGGCCATATTGGATTTTTCAATCAGACTACAAATTGTATCTTGCGCAACTAGACCCCAAGGGGAACCTCTGTACCAAATTTGAGAACGATCCATGCAGTAGTTCCTGAGAAATCGCGATAATGTTTCATCTGGAAATCCAAGATGGCCGCCTGGTGATCATATTGGATTTTTCAATCAGACCGCAAATTGTATCTTGCGCAACTAGACCCCAAGGGGAACCGGTGTATCAAATTTGAGAAAGATCCATGCGGTTCTTCCTGATAAATCACGATACCGAAGTTTCATAGGGAAATCCAAGATGGCCGCCTGGTGGCCATATTGGATGTTCGAATCAGAGCAGAAAAGGTATCTTGCACAACTAGACCCCCAAGAGGAACCTGTGTACCAAATTTGAGAAAGATCCATGCAGTAGTTAACGAAAAATAATGATGACAAGATTTCACTGGCAAATTCAAGATGGCCGCCTTGTGGCCATATTGGATTTTTCAATCAGACCACAAATTGTATCTTGCACAACTAGACCCCAAGGGGAACCTCTGTACCAAATTTGAGAAAGATCCATGCAGTACTTCCTGAGAAATCGAGATAACAATGTTTCATCTCGAAATCCAAGATGGCCGCCTGGTGGCCATATTGGATTTCTGAATCAGACCACAAAAGTATCTTGCACAACTAGACACTAAGGGGAACCTGTGTATCAAATTTGAGAAAGATCCATGCAGTACTTCCTCATAAATCACGATAACGAAGTTTCATATGGAAATCCAAGATGGCCGCCTGGTGGCCATATTGGATGTTCGAATCAGAGCAGAAAAGGTATCTTGCACAACTAGACCCCAAGGGGAACCTGTGTACCAAATTTGAGGAAGATCCACAAAGTAGTTCCTGAGAAATTGCAATAACAATGTTTCATGGGGAAATCCAAGATGGCCGCCTGGTGGCCATATTGGATTTGTGAATCAGACCACAACAGGTATCTTGCACAACTAGACCCCAAGGGGAACCTGTGTACCACATTTGAGAAAGATCTATGCAGCAGTTCCTGAGAAATCGCGATAACAATGTTTCAATGGCAAATTCAAGATGGCCGCCATGGCGGCCATATTTAAAATCGTATCGACATGGCATGAACAAATTCTGGTGTACTCATTGGGGGGAACATGCATGCCAAGTTTCAGCTTAATCGGCCAAGCGGTTTCAGAGAAGAAGAGGTTTACGCACAACGGACGACGCACGACGCACGACGGACGACGCACGATGGACGACGGACGACGGACAGTCAGGCCATGACATAAGCCCATCGGGCCTTCGGCCCAGATGAGCTAAAAATCCTATAAGATTCTGAAAAAATTCTATAAGATTCTGAAAAATCCTATAAGATTCAACCCAATACGATTTCTAGATTATTGGAATTTTCCCACAAACTGTTACAGTAACATAACATTATAAATTAGAACTACATGTATACAAGTTTCAATGATATTAATTAGCTCTGGGAATATCCCAGCTTAAAGTTGGCTGATTTGATTTCACTCAGTGACATCAAGTCTCATTTCAATGAAACCACCAAACATCAGATTTGTACTTCACAGTTCAAAATAGCTACAACTGTGTAAAATATTTACATGTGGTTACTGACATATTACTCAGAACCGTGAACACTTTTTGGATCTTTTAAAGTGATCAGTACTATGAGTTTCTATTGAATAAAATAAAGATATTAATAATATCAGTCTCTCACATATTAGATAAGAAATCTTGTTGAATTCAGATTTTATAATCATTCCAAATCCATGATTTTATAGTAAAATTGGACAAAATGGGAAAATATTTTTAGAAGAATCAGTTCTAACATAATGTCAGCAACAAAAAAATACCTATTAAAGAATACTTTATATTATCCTCTTCATTATTATCACTAAATATAATATGTATATAATTTCTGTTTCTTGATAGTCTTTTTCTTTTGAACTGTCTTGTCAAAATGGGTGGAGTTATCTGCCCTTGAAAATTTAATTGAACACTGGGGGCGCCACCAGTCGAAAACAAACAAAATGGCTGACCTCTCCAACTGCAAAAATCAGATGGATTTGTTTCATGTTATTAAACTAGAACTATGGAGGTTTGAAGAACTGTATTGCAGATGGTGATGAGTGCAGCTAGTGATATGGTAAGTAAATCATAAATATAACTATAATTTTTCTGTTTTGCATAACTTAATAAGCAAAGAACTGAGCTGAACAGTGATGTAGACCTGGGAGTATCAGCTATTTATTGTATCAACAAGTTTCCCTTGACGTATACTTGGCATATTAAAAAATTGATATTGGCCTCAATAAATATTTTGGTATATGGACTGCAGGTTGTAATAATGTACTCCACCTTATAATTGCAGTCAAATTTAACGGGTCATATAACATGGCGAAATATCCATATCTCTGTCTCAATATCACTTTCAGATCTACCCAGGTTGATCAAGGCAGTGTGGATTAATTGCCATTGTTATGATTGTGTGAATTGTCAGCTTGGAAACCCCAGGCTTGGGGACCTCCTATGAAGATTGGCATGCACCCCTGGAGAAAATCCCCTGAGAGCGAGATATTTTTATCACAAAACTGCTTGTATACTTCCTGTCAAAACAGGTGGATTTAACTGGTTGGGGGGATGGTAGCTCTAAATAAATTATCTTGTTGTTTTGAACTGTTTATTGATTTATAAAATTTATTGATTTTTGTTCCTTGAAGAATGTAGAACAGGGAAGCCAAAAGGTATAACTTTTAAAAATTAATATTTGATATTTGTTTGAAATAGTATTAATCAGCGTGCAAGGCCAGCACTGCATGGTGTATACTTTCTATTTTGTATCTTTATTTATGGAAAAATCTGATTTCTGACAAATCAAAAGTAAACTGTTATCGTCTAAAATCCTGAACACTGTTATCATCTTTAGTCCTGAACATATTTTCTGTTGGTTGCAGAATTTTAGTAATGAAAGATTGAAATATGTGGATTGCACTCGGGCTATTAACTTTTCTTATCTGTTAATATTTTGAATTTTGCATGTGATAAAATTAAACTTATTTTCTGCAGGAAAACAAACTCAATGTGCCAAGAGGACACTGGCATTTCAACCAACAGTTGCAAAGCGACAGAAGAAAATCCTGGATGATACTCAGAAGGGAGCGCAATATCAAGCAAAGTTGAAACTCATGGAGTCCTTGGATTTGTCCTTAGATGATGACGAGCTAGCGGCTGCGGAATCTGACAGCGACACACCAGCTCACTCCTCGGCCATACAGACTGCATCGTTGCCACCCCCTACAAATCCAACCACTCGGATACAGAACGCTCCACTGCTTCTCCCATGTCCACCAACTACTATCATCCAGACCAACTCTCAACTCCCGCCTGCCAGCCAGTTTGTTCCCTCAACTGCCATACCCTTCAGACAACATCTTTACCCAGAGTTGTTTGCAACCGACCCTGCCATATTTCAGCATCAGTCCGCTAGCCCAGTCCATGAAGTATTCCGACACCATTCACCATACATGTATGCACCACCGCAACAACTTCACACTCAATCGCCTGTCACTCTGCATGAACTTACAACGCCAACCCAAGCCACGTCGTCAGACTTCGATGTTCCCGACCCTGAAGGCGCATCAACACCTTCACATGCCCCTTGCCTACAGTGTACCATTTACCAATCCAGGATTGCAGAGATGGAAGAAATCATCGAGGGATTGAAGCGTGACAAGTTCAACAGTTCAGGAGAAAAAGGTGAGTTTTTTAACTCTGTATCAGTTCCCTAGCAAAACTCAAAGCAATTTTACCAGTGAAACTATAACTGCTACCAATACATTTAATTCTAATCGAAATTAATTTGTTTCAAATGGCTCATAAATGAACAAAACAGCAATTAATTGTGCCATAATATTATATCTATATTAATGTTTCAATTCCTGTATTTTTTCAGATGATCAATCCATTGTGAGGCCGAAGGCTGGCAGAGTGACAGAGGAACTTGCCAAGAAATATCAGGTAATTTGATGCCCTCTATATTCATGACTGCAGCTTGTGATAACATAATAAATACAATTTTTTTACTTTATTTTTTTTTACTAAAATTTTATAGAACAGTATGCATCTTTATCATTTTGACAAATTTTATAGAAAAATAGGCATCTTTATCAATTTGAAATGATTTATCTATGTATAATAACCACGGCTTCATTGACAATGTTCCAGTATCGCACAAGTTATTAAGTTATTAATATCCTTATTATTTCTCAGATGCAGCCAATTGGGGATGGATACTTCATTCACAGCAGCGAGTATAGTGCAGTTATGGCAAAGAAGGCAGATGGGAAATGCATGGTACGGGTACTGACGAGCTGCTTCTTCACCAATGCAGAGATTGTAGCTGGAGCTTCCAAGGGACAAACTCCACTCGACCTAAACATCATCAATGGCATAATAGGTAAATAACTCATTTGTTCAGGCCTTGTTTTGGCTGATTAAAAGTATATACCTTTACAGCGCTATTTAGATAGCAGGAAACCCCTAACATGTTCAGTCATAGATTTCAATGTCCATTGTCTACCCATACAACTTGGCCGAATTTATGTAAATAACGGTATTTCCACTAGAAACTGTTCCAGTTGAATAATTCTTATTTTTATTATTGTAGGATTTGTCCTGACCAATCAGACCAACGAGTGCACTGCAGGGAAGCTGAGGCAGACCATCAACCGGAAAATCAGCTCCTTTAAATGCAAGAATAAAAAGACTGTTGTCATCGGCTAAACCTTTTTTCGTACTGTACTCTTTATTGGCATTACATGTATACATGTCCTCTCTCTATTCTTGTATGTGCTGATGGTGGTAGTTTCTTCTCTCTTTTATATGACAATGATTTTATTATTATATGCATGCTGCCATGTCAGGTGCTTTTAGCTTTTTCTGTGCTCTTATTATTATACATGTATGTTAATAAATTACTGTTGATTCATATGTATCGTTTGTGCTTCCTATGAGCCTTTTTTTATTATTATTTTATATGCCAATAAATTACTGTTGTATTCATATTATTATTTAGTGCTTCCTATACTCTTGCTTGTTGAAAAATTGATGGTTTTAATGAAAACGGTTTGAAAATATGTATCGTCCAATCCTGGATTAATCAGAACCTGCATTCCTACATATGTATTGTGAAAAAAAGTCCATTTTGCAAATAAAACAAAAATCCTTGATGTGAAGTTTTAGGTTTTTTTCTCAAGAGTACTCCAGGTTTGCGCAGTTTATTTGCAGTACCTCAGTTGGATAATTAAATCACACTGCAGGAACCACCATTCAAGGGTACGCCTCTGTTGAGGTGTCTCTACAGTGTCTTCATTCGTATAATTGGGGCACACTGGAAGCACACTGTAGCGACACTGCAGGTACCAAGGTGGAGGGAAAAATGTACCTGAGGGTTACACTGCAGTTGAGGTGTGTTTGCAGTGTCTTTGCAGTACCTCATTTACATAATTGGGGCACTGCAGTTGAGGTCTTTGCAGTGTCTTTGCAGTACCTCATTAGCTTAATTGGGGCACTGCAGAGACACTGGAGGCACACTGCAGAGACACTGCAAGTACCAAGGTGGAGGGAACACTGCACCTGAGGGTTACACTGCAGTTGAGGTGTGTTTGCAGTGCCTTTGCAGTATCTCATTTACATAATTGGGGCAACCTGCAAAGAGACTGCAAAGACACTGGAAAGACACCTCAGAGCCCGAAAAAGCCAACTATGAAGCACTGCAAGTGCACTGCATTTCTGAAGGACCCACACTGCAAGGGATTGATACCCACACTGCAAAGTGACTGTAGGAGCACTGCAGAAGCACTTCAGAACAGTAAGGGATGACCTGGCCTTGGATCGAACCCAGTACCTACCGCTTATGAGGGGAAAGAATCGGGATGATAATTTAATCAAAGTTATACAGCAATAATGATTGTGTCAGGCTCACACTGTATTTTGTAGCCAAGGATATGGACTCTACCAGTTGTTTTTGACGTAGTCCTATATGCTCACTTTGGCCCCCAACACTCTTCCGTTTTGTAGGCTTTTCTTCTGCCGACCTCTGTGTTGCCTCGTATATGAGAGTAACAACTGAATTGTGTACAGTTACTTAACCAAGGATGCTAGTTCATGGAACTGACTGACAAGGCTTCCAAAACTGGAAAAGGTACGAAACAAAAATTCACTCTCTTGCTGGCTGCTTATGTAAAGGATGAAGATTTTTAAGCGCTATCGGGATTCGATCTGGGGTCCTCTTACTTGCCACACCAGTGCTCTACTGACTGAGTTAAAGGGAAATTCCCGCAAGCGGTAAGCTAGTATAAGCACTGGTACAAGTGCCTCCCGTTACACTCATGCATTAGCCTTCATTGGCTGAATTTCCTGATCAATACAATATTGGATTTGGCTGGCACGTCTTACCAGTTTTCCGGCCATTGGGGTCGGATCACCAATAGGAACTTGGGACTTGTAGTACCCTTCTTCACACTCAGAATCTCTGGGGAGGCACTCTACCACCCTTTCTTGGCCCATCATACGGATTACGCCGATCTGACAGTTGATACATCCCTGACCATCAACGAAGCTGGAGTTGTAATGGCACCTGTCAAAAGGAAACAATATAAATGTTCCAAAAGTCATCCATAAATTATAGAACTTCAGAAGCAAATGAACTAGAAGTGCGTAACCTTAGACTGGATGAGCTAGAATGTGTTGGTCACTACCTCCCTGCTTATAATGTATGATGTGAGCTAGATGTGCAGCAAACATACATCGTGTTCGGCCCGCCGTGTTCGCACAGCTGGTCTTAAGAGGCATTAGGACATGTTTTTGCCAATTTGAAGGTTTATAGGTCAAATTGTCATCAAAAGTGGGTCAGCTCAGAAGTTTCTGGTAACAGTCCCCTAATGCACGTTCACGCCCAAAATGAAGGTTCTAATGTCAACAGTTCTCCTTATTTTGCCGGAGAAAGGAATTGGATGGACTGACTGACTCACTCATTATCGGACATTTTGCAAATGAGAGCATTATGAACTTTCTGTTCTAATAAGTTTGATAATACCCTGATTTATTGTATATATTCAAAATAAGGCTGCACTATCCCCTGAATATCTGAACTATCACTTGTAATATTTTAACATGCTCATATGAATGTACACACATTGCTTGATGAGAATCAAAAGACATCAGAATATTTTACAGGCTGTATCATTAAACTAAAAATTCTGGATTCTACAATTTATCATCAAAACACAGGAAGGAAGCAATCAGAGATTGCTCAATTGTATGCCCCCCCCGTTCCACTTTAATCCGACACTGCCCCGCCATTGTTCTGCATTTCTTTATTGGTTGGTGGAGGCCTAATTTGGATAATTATAAAAATTCTGTCTCAGTCACTTTTTTGCCATGCCTCACATAATACATATTCCAAGTATTAAGCAACAAGTGATACTACGATGCTTCGATGCAAGATGGTCGCCAGGGCTTTCGCCAAATCCGAAAATGTGACCTGGTTATGAGACCTACATTCCTTGGGAGTATATTGTGGTGAAATTATGAAGCGATCAGTGAACTTTGAATTTTACACCCAATTCACTGTTTTTGGGGCAATTTCATACTTCAGGACCTATGTTGTCTGCTTTGGAATGTAGAATAACATATAATATAGCCATTTTCCTGGTTCAAATCGGTTATGGACTGAGATCCAGCTTGGACAAATAAATATATCCCATTCACTTAGGTTTAAACAAAGGGCCATAACTCTTGAAAATATAACCGAAAACAGAGTAACTTCACGCTGCACACCTATGGGTCACTGGCCACATGTCATGCAAATTTCATACAATATTAACCGAGATCCAGACTTACAAATCCCAATTCACGAATATTTGAAGAAAAAAGGGCCATAACTCTTGAAAATATAGGCGAAATGTGGAGAAACTTCACGCTGCACAACTACAGGGCACTGACCATATATCCTGCAAATTTCATAATTGTCTATACAATATTAACCGAGATCCAGCCCGGACAAGTTCCAATTCACAAAGATTTGAAGAAAAAAGGGCCATAACTCTTGAAAATATATGCGAAACGCGGAGAAACTTCACGCTGCACAACTACAGGGCACTGACCACACATCCTGCAAATTTCATAATTGTCCATACAATATTAATCGAGATCCAGCCCGGACAAGTCCCAATTCATGGAGAATTCAGGAACAAAGGGCTATAACTCTTGAAAATATGAGCGAAACGTGGAGAAACTTTACGCTGCACAACTGTGGGTCACTAACCACATATCATGCAAATTTCATACTTGTCCATACAATATTAACCAAGATACAGCCTGGACAAGTCCCATTCACAGAGATTTCAGAAAAAGGGCCATAACTCTTGAAAATTAAACCGGAACTCGGAAAAAACTCTACGCTGCACAACTACGAGCCACTGGCCACATTCTATGCAAGTTTCAATCCTGTCCATCAAATATTAACCGAGATATTGCCCGGACAAGATATTCGGACGGACAGACGGACGGACAAAGCGATCGCTATATGCCCCCCCCTCTAGTTAGAGGGGGGGCATAATAATGAAGTCCTAATTTCAGAATGGTGACGAGCTATGAACTTAGCAAATGCAGAATGAGAATTTATATCATAAGAAATCCCATCTTAAGATTGATGTTAAATACTTGATGCATAAACCCATAATGAGAATGCATATTGAAAGAAATCTCATTTTTAGATTGGTGACAAGTTCTGATATTGCACTAACCCGTCAAGACAGTTGGGGTGACACGGTTGACAGGTGTTATTCTGCTGATCTGGATACTTCTGTGTGGGACATTTCTCTGCACAATTAGGGCCGTCTCGTACATTCAAACATTGGTCACAATCTTTGGGAAGCTACAAATAAGCAATGATAATTCACTGTTACTGTTAACTGTAGAAAAATAGGTCAAGGTCGGTCATCATCAATACGCTTCTGACCCATCACCATCTACAACTTTCATATGAAATTGGAGTGTCCTACACTAATCATTCAAAAGAAATTGTTTCCACATCGAACATGGACAGGCAGACAGATGACGACACCCTTTGTTAATTTCTACCACATTGGGGAAACAGAAATAGTGGTCACTTAGCTAGGCTACACCAATTTCATTTTTTGTTTCATGAGCAGATTATTATTTTTTCTTCTTCTTTTTTCAAGATTCTAGGCAATAACATTTTGACATTATGGAGAGGGCCAGATGAGCAAAACTCATCTACCCACAGAAGTAATTTTTATTATCACTTCCAATCTTGAAAAAAAAACCAAAAAAAACTGAAATCTGCCGATGAAACAAAAAAATAAATTAGTGTGACCTTAGGACAGGTAGTCGTTTAACCCTACCTGGCCTGGGGGACCGAAGTTTTCGCGGAGAAATTGCATAAATCAAAAATTAGAAAAAAATCTGACTGAAAAATCGACCCAAAAATGTCGTTTTTGAAAATGATGTCACTGTGATGTCATCTTGCATTTTTTTTTTACATTTTCTGGTAGAGCTTGACCCAAGGGTATGGTGTGGTAAGTTTCACCCCCCTAGCTCAAGGGGTAAGAAAAATAATTAGGCCCCCCCCCCCAACCCCAGACCAGGATACATCCCAAAAAGCCCAGGCCGGATAGGGTTAATAAAGAAAGTTAAACCACAAAAAATAAAAAAAAATATGACCATCATCAATAATATATATGAAAACCCGAGGGGTTCAAGTCCCCCGACGTTGAAACAATTGATTTGACTTGGAACCGTAACTTTCACTACCCAGCATTCAGAGCAATCCCAAGTGAGATCCAGTGGCAAGGTACCCACAATTACAAAATTTGTCCTAATCCGGCCAGAATTTCAGAAGATGTTGTATGAGAACAAAATTTTAACTTGGCCCGCAGGTGGCGACACCTATAGGCGGATCAGCGTGAAAAACAATCCCGAGCGAGATCTTGAGGCGAAGTACCCACAAACAAAATTTTAAAAGAATTCGTTCAGTTTTTCAGTAGTTATTGTCCAGAAACTAAGTTTGACAGATGAAAATTTTTAATTTGGCCCCACCTATAGGCAAATGGGGTTAAAAACAATCCCAAGCAAGATCTCGAGGTGAGGTACCCACATACCAAACTTGAGAAGAAACCGTTCAGTTTTCCAAAAGTTATTGTCTGAAACAAGATCTCGCTGGGGATTGTTTTTTGCACACCAAATTTGAAAAGAATCTGTTCAGTTTTTGTAAAGTTATTGTCCAGAAACGAAATTTTAACTTTGCCCCCAGGTGGCGCCACCTATAGGCGGATCGGTGCGAAAAACAATCCCCAGCGAGATCTTGAGGCGGGGTAACCACAAACCAAATTTGAAAAGAATCCGTTTTCCGGAAACAGAATTTTAACTTTGCCCCCAGGTGGCGCCGCCTACAGGCGGATCGGCATGAAAAACAATCCCAAGCGAGATCTTTAGGCGTGGTACCCACACACCAAATTTGAAAAGAATCCGTTCAGTTTTTCTAAAGTGATTGTCCGGAAACAAAATTTTAACTTTGCCCTCAGGTGGCGCCACCTATATGCGGATCGCGGCAACAGACACTGACTTTTGAAAATAGCAGGCGAGCTAGAAATGGTGTACCTGAATTTGGTAAGGGGAGCCATACAGGAGCTTTAAATAGCTCTCCTAAAATTATTAAGGCGAGCCAAGTGAAGGCTAATCAAATACCGTTTCTATTCATACAACATCCACCACCTTGTGGTTCAGGGATTCAAGTACAGATGAATATATAGAGAAATTTAATAATAATGTCCTTATATCTTGAGGTTTCAAATGGTTTTACCATTGACAGCTAGGGCTCTGGCTAATCAATGTAAGGAAAATTTAAACAAGTAGCAATTTTCTTGAAGAAAAGTTTTATTAACTTTACACCAGCTTAACACTGAACAGTACAACTCATTTCAAATATTACGGTCGCCGGTTGCCCACGAAAACGGGGGTCTGTATAAAGCTTGTCGCTGTGTTTGGCGCACAAAACTAGGGCCACTTTACCGTCATCGGTTGACTGGAATTGAATTAAGCCACCAGTATTTCACTTCATTATCGTACTGATGTTAACAGTTCTTTTAGATTCCTTCTCCATGATTAATAGAACGTCGTCGCGACCTGAGAAATTTCAAAATTTGGTGTAGTTCGGGAGGAAAAAACCGCATGGGCAAAACCGTCATGGAGGGATGCGGGAAGAGACGAGTATCTGCATTGGTCACTGCTAGGTTGCTATTTTCCTGTGAGCCAATCAAATTGACTGATGAATATGGCTCTCAGTTTCAACTTCCTGTCTCTCGATTTCAACTTCTTGTTTCAGTTCGCGGTTCTCGGCAGCGGCTATTTGAGGATTTTGACAACAGCGGACATAATAAATAAACTGCGTAGGTATTTAACGAGGTGCGCGGAATTTAGCGTACCTTATTTTGATTTTAGGCGCGTCATGGTGCGCGCGCGTCATCGCGCACCTCAAAAGGCAGTGTCTGCGGCAAAAAACAATCCCATGTGAGATCTTGAGGCGAGGTACCCACACACCAAATTTGAAAGAATCCGTTCAGTTTTTCAAAAGTTATTGTCTGGAAATGAAATTTTAACTCTGCCCCCAGGTGGCGCCACCTTTTGACGGATCGGTGCGAAAAACAATCCCCAGCGAGATCTTGAGGCGGGGTAACCACAAACCAAATTTGAAAAGAATCCGTTTTCTGAAAACAGAATTTTAACTTTGCCCCCAGGTGGCGCCACCTTTTCACGGATCGGTGCGAAAAACAATCCCCAGCGAGATCTTGAGGCGGGGTAACCACACACCAAATTTGAAAAGAATCCGTTCAGTTTTTCTTGAGTTATTGTCCGGAAACAAAGTCGGACGGACGGACGGATGGACCCCAATACTATAGTCCCCCTTTAGCCCTTCGGGCGTCGGGGGACAATAATGTGTACACTTCATATTAGCTTTTATTTGACTTGTTCACAAAAAAAAATATTCTGTAATATTTTTGTAATGCAAATAGAATAAAGAGGACA
This sequence comes from Hanleya hanleyi, assembly GCA_036873755.1. NCBI lineage: Eukaryota > Metazoa > Mollusca > Polyplacophora > Lepidopleurida > Hanleyidae > Hanleya > Hanleya hanleyi. The sequence continues at coordinate 33,707 of JAVTVY010012415.1, forward strand.
TTTGACCTTGTTAAAGTTAGATGTTTTACAATAACATTATGTGTTCCTGTTAAAGTTAGATGTTTTACAATAACATTATGTGTTCCTGTTAAAGTTAGATGTTTTACAATAACATTATGTGTTCCTGTTAAAGTTAGATGTTTTACAATAACATTATGTGTTCCTGAGACAATACATGTAGGCCAAGTGTCCATGAGTGTTTAATGATTAATACCTTTTACCTAATACATGTACATGTACCACAAACACTTTATTCAAGAGGTGCTGGAGATAAACAACAAGGTTCTACTGCCTATTGGAGAGTCAATATAGGATGCGTGGTTGCATATGGCAGGTGCTGTTCTAAAAATGTTAATAACGTTGAATTATCATTTGTGTGTGTGGGGGGGGGGGGGAGTTTACAGTCATCTTTACAGACAGATGGTAGATTTCTGAAGTAGGTCAATATTTCTTCTTGTAAATTGAATGAGTAGTGAGCATTGAACAGGCCTAAGTTGCTGGGAAAGTTTGAAGTGTGTTCAAACTTGTAAATTGGGAGCTCAATATACGGGCCTGAAGGGTCATACTTGGCAATCCTGTGATAATCTTTGGAATTCTGATTAATAATTGTTCATACATTTTTATGGAGTATTTACAGGCATCATCAGAGTTCTGAATACATGTAAAAATCAAACATTTATAAACAATGTTTCTATTTGTTACCAAATCAAACCTGTTTCAATTATGCCATTCAATCTCCGTCAGGAAGATGATACAACGTAGAAAACGGAAGTTAAAACTAAAAGTTAGCTCCCCTAGCGGACAGTTGTCCGCCCCTAGGAGAGCTCTCCCATCTAATTCCAGCAGGATTACTATATAGGCTCTGCTCAAGCCATACTCGCCCTCTATTCTCATTATAATTACCGAGACCTGTAGTGTTTAAGGCCGGCATGAGGGGACGGAGGGAGGGTCAATCAAATTGAAACAGGTTTGATTTGGTAACAAATAGAAACATTGTTTATAAATGTTTGATATTTGATTCCCAAATCGTAAACCTGTTTCAATTATGCCACAGTACCAACATATGGAGGCGGGAATCTCGGCCTTGTGGTAACTCCCATAGCAGACTAGTAATCGCTGGAACGACACAGACATGGGTATAAATCTGAGACAATATTACTCAACAAGTTAACCCTGGTCAAAGACGCATAGGGTAATTGAAGGAATTGATACAGTTCTACTTATCTTCTGATTGTCTCCATCCATGTAGCTGTGCTCGTGGTGTGGTACACAATTCTTCCAAGTTGAAGGATACCCCGGGCGCCCTCGGCAACAAGATAGGTCCCCTTGGCAGGCACTGTATGACTAGGGGGGAACAGGCCGCAATCCGTTGCATACAGGGAGATCCTTGGTCCAACCGTAAGAAAGGGGGGGACGTACGCAATCCCGAATCTTGGAAGGTACCAAGTCCACACCACTCTCAGACCGCAAGCTTCTTCAGGACAACTCACCATACTTGGAGTGATGAACTTAGATGCGTTGGAATTGCCATGCTTGCTCTCTGGGTGAGCTGCGCACTCTTCAACTCTCTGTACTTTCATCACTACTGTTGACACTAGGCCTGGAGCGGGTGTTCTTGTGAGTTGAGGCACAGGTGACCCAGCTGAGACATCTAGAAGGAAGTCAGTTTCTGAAAGACACAATCAAACCGCAGTTAAGGTAAAGTTGAAACTCACCATAGTGTCAGGCCTTCATAATGATGAATTGGACATCCCTGGATGGCCATCTGACTTATTTCTTCCTTCTAGTATATGTTTCGAATGGGAGATGAGATGAGATGATACAGCAAGTTGTCTGATTTGCTGTGGTGATCCAAAATGCCGCCCCCCCCCCACCCCCTTTTTTGAACTTTTTACTGGACCACGTGTTGGGCAGCTACCAAAGGCCCAAGCGTGGTCACACTATCTGATTGGACTGACATATCTCTCAGATAGAAATTGGTGAACGTGGAGTTCGCCGTCCAGGCACAAGACTGGACAATGTCATGGAGGGACAAGTTCTTCCATAAAGGCCATGACGTAGCTATGGTTCGGATTTCATGTGAAGAAGCAGTAGACAACAGCGGAGGGGCGTCAATGGCCAGTTGATAAGACCACTTAATGGTTTTCTTCAGCCATGCGGCAATGGTATTCTTTGTAATGTCACGCCTTGCAGATGGGCGAAGAGACAGAAATAACAGCCGCCGAGAGCCACGAACGGGATCGGTACGAGTAAGATAGTGGCGGATGGCTCGAACAGGACATAGCAGAAGATCGTCCTCGAGACCATGTACAAAGTCTGATAACGCAGGAATGGAGTACGAACGTTGAGTGCACGGACCTGAACGAACAGACTCATTTTTGGCGATAAATTCAGGAATGGGCCGAAAAGAAATGGAAGACCAATCCGCTTTCCAGGTCATAGAAGATCTCTCAAGAGCATGAAGTTCAGACACTCTGGACGCCAAAGCAAACGCCGCCAAAAAGGCCGTCTTATAAGACACAGCTTTAATAGACGCGGATTCTAAGGGTTCAAAAGGTGGATGAATCAGAGCACACAGAACCACACCGATATCCCATTTCGGTAACAGTTGCCGAGTACGACGCGACTGTAATGCGAAGGCGCGAATTAGCGCAGAGATATTGTCATTAAGGCTAATGTCAGTACCCGAAGTAAGCCGTAACACCCTAGCCAGAGCAGATCGATACCCTTCAATGGTGCTGATTTGGAACTTCTTATCACGGTGAAGGTGAAGGAGGAAGTCAGCTACTAGGGAAACAGAGGCAGTGTCGGGATCGGCATCATGTTCTCGGCACCAGGAGACGAAATAGGCCCATTTCGCCTGATAGAGCTGCGATGTGGAGGATCGGTTGGCTGAAACCATCGTCCGTGCAACCTCTGCTGAAAATCCTTGGAGTGAGAGTGCATTCTGGATAGTCTGCAGACGTGTAGGTTGAGCCACCGTGGGTTGTGATGGAGAATCCCGTGTGGTTGACATATAACAGGCTGGGCCAAACTGGGAGACAACGTGGTGGAGCAGTGAGGCGCGGGACCAGAATCGGGAACCACTGTCGACGAGGCCACCACGGAACTACGAGCAGAATGATGCAGTCGTGTCGAGAAATCTTTTGAAGAACTTCCAGAATCAGGGCCATTGGTGGGTAGGCATAAGCTAGGAAGTTGTCCCAGTTGATAGACAGAGCGTCGATGGCGAAGGCTCGAGGATCCAGAATCGGACTGACGAACAGGGCTAACTGGGCGTTGTTCCTCGTCGCAAACAGATCGATCAAAGGTGACTCCCAATGCTGCAAAACCTCCCGATGAAGTTGCCAGTCTGTCTGAAGAACGGTGTCTGGTCGGGACAAGCTGTCCGCTAAGACATTGAGACGACCGGGAACATGGCGAGCATGGATATAACAATGATGAAGGCGAGCCCAATCGTACAGATCCCACACCAGACGAAACGTTGATAGCGATCGGGTGGTACCCATCTTGTTGATGTGGGCAATGACCGTGGAGTTGTCCGTCGCGATGAGAAGAGACGAGTTCGTGAGACGTTGACTCCAATGTTGAACCGCTGGGATGACTGCCTTCATCTCCAGAAGGTTGATGTGAAGTCTGGCATCCAATGTTGACCATCTGCCGGACACCTCCAAGTCGTCCAGATGGGCTCCCCAGCCGGTCTCCGAAGCATCGGTGTAAAGATGGTGAACCGGAACCGGAAAACGGAATGGTACTCCCTGCATGACGTTGTGGCGAGAGAGCCACCAAATCAGATGTGGATGTAGAGACGTCAACACCGGTACCGCCGGGTTTAGGGAAGGCGTCTGTAGGAAAGGAGACAGATGATACTGTAGAGGTCGAACTTGCAGTCGGCCGTAATGAGTAAGGCCCTGTGTGGAAGTAAGCAAACCCACCAGACTTTGCCACCGCTGTCGTGTCTGTGACGTTGATGACAAAAACTTTCGAACCAGCAGTTGAATTTTGTCCCAACGATCCTCCGGAGGGTACACCAGTTGTAACCGAGTATCGAAAATCGCTCCAATGTAGCGGCGCACCTGAGCCGGAACTAACTCTGACTTGAGAGGATGAGGGATGAAACCTAGGTGTTGCAACACCAGTAGAGTGAACCGGACCTGGGCGTTGAGGAGAGACTCGTCCGCTGCCCACAGGAGTATGTCGTCTATATAGACCTCGATATGAATCCCTCGTAAGTGAAGAAAGGTCATAACCGGTGTAGTGATCCGGGTAAAACAACCAAGGGGCGATGTTGACACCGAAAGGAAGAACCTGCCATTCGAAGCGGCGATCGTTGATCACGAAGCGTAGGTAACGGCGATGACGTGGATGAATTGGTATATGAAGATACGCGTCCTGGAGATCGATTGAGGCCAACCAATCCTGGAGATGTACGCGGGCCCGAATCGATGACACAGAAGGCATCTTGAAATGAGGTGGAGTGATGAGATGAAGTTTGTTCAAAACCTTTAGGTCGATCACCATTCGCATCTGGTCTGAGTCCTTCTTTGGTACCAGAAACACGTGACTGTAAAATCCTACGCTGTCTTCGGTCCGTGGTAACTCCCTTACTGCTCCCTTGTCGATGAGCGTGGTGACCGAAGATAGCAGCGTCTGTAAGTGACCTGCAGGAACTGGCAGACGAGAGGGACGAGGCCAAGCGATGAGTTTGGGCAGTGATTGAAAATTGAACAGGAAGCCCTCCTTTAAAACTCTTACAATCCAGGCGTCGTCGGTGATGAGCCGCCAATTCTCGTAGAAGACCCGCAGACGCCCGCCCACGACATGATGAGTAAATGAGCGGAAAGCCGGAAGTTGAAAATCTTCGGTTTGAACAGGAATGGGGATGGAATAGTCACTTGTTGGAATGTCCACTTCGTTTGGAAGATTTTCCACGAAAGGAACGGCGACCACGGCCTCGTGGAGGTTTGTCAATGCCACGAAAATTACTCCTAGAGGTACCCTCCTGTTGGTTGGTAGTGGTAGAGGAAGTACGACCTCTTCTCGGTTTACGCTCCCCGGCGGGGCCCGGACGACGAGCTACAGATTCAATCAGGCGAGATGTCCGCTCTTCCCGAACCGAGGGCATAACAGACTCAATAGCACTGTTGAAGATGAACTTAGATGCCAATGGTTGATGAAGTAATTGGTCCTTAACCAAATAAGGGACATCCGGTTTGACCACCTTAAGCAAGGACTCCCGTTGTGCTTGGACAAGTGAAACATAAGAATACGAACCAGCTTCGATGACTCGACGGTTAGCGCTAGCGAGCGTGTCCATAAAACCACGCAAATAAGCCACGCGACCCGGAGATAAACGAGCCGACCCATCATCTAGAAATGATGCAGGATCTAAAGCAATACGAGAAGCCGCTAGCAGAAACCAATCTGCGGTAGATGAAGCCCGTTGTATTTCTTGCAACATTTCCAAAATATTCTGCATAACTTTGGAACTGACAGATGAAGGGGCCAACTTACCCACCTTAGAAATGTGACTCAAATCCCGATCTCGTTTGGGTGGTTTGTCGGGCAACACGTTATCATGAATGTCAAACTGAGACCGAAAATGAGGTTTACGTAACTTGTTATCGTCCTCTAATTGTCGATCATACTTCATTAAATTATCCTTCCATGCTGGTGACGGCGCACATGAAGGACGAGATGCAGACGCCGAAGACGTAAAGGCCCAAGAAGCCGCCGTACGACCTTCTATACGTGACGGAAGAACACTCGAAGCACGCGGCATATCCGGTAGCAACGATAAAAGCGCATCCATTTTATCTGAGATTTCCATCTTTGGCGCAAAACCCTGCTTTTCTTTAGACGAGGCGGAATCAGAATCATTAGAATCATCAGATGAACTCGACGAAACCGGCCTAGGTGGACGAGTGATATGACTTCGGCGAGAAGTAGGCAAATCGTGGACGATCGCATGATCAATAAATGGAGTCTGCGATAGATGAACGTGGCGATCTAGACCAGAAGGCGAAACCGAAAGCCGTGGCAAACGATGTGGAGACACAGGAGAATGTAGAATTGAAGTACGAGAACGGCGAGCCGAAGAACGGGAAAGCCGAAAAGTAGTACTAGAATCACCCGGTGGACGAGAGCTACGAACCGGAGAACGAGATCGTCGTACAGGAGAACGACGTACTTGAGAATACAAGTGACGTGGAGAAATGGAACGTCTCGGAGAAACAACCAACCGAACTGGAGAACGAGAACGTGAACGGCGTTGTGGAGTACGTGAGCGTCGAGTAGAAGTATGGTGCCGACGATGTGAATCAGCATACGCAAAAGTCGGAGACCCCAAGTCAGCAATTTGAACACTGAAAGGTAGGTCCGAACGACCCACCATAGAACGCGAAACGGCTTTAGAACTGCGTTTCGATTTAACACGCAAAGGAGAAACCGACACACGACATCTATTTCGTTTAGAAGTAACGGAATGTGGTAAACCAATAGACAAAGGAGAGGTCGAGATAATATGCGACTCTACAGCATTCCTTTGTCCGACGTGAACAATGGACGGCTCAGGCACGGTAGGGTTGGGTCGAGAAGTCTTTGTTGGACTAGACAAAGGAACCGGTTTGGCTATAACTCCAGACATAGCCACACCTGTACATGCTAAGCTGTCTAAAATTTGTGATCTATCTAGAACTGTTCTGCTAGGTGGTATTACTACAGAAGCGGGAGAGTTCTGAATACTAAGACCATGGGAAACATTTAATCCAATACCAACGATATCTTCGTTAGCTTTCATGTCATTTACCAGAGCAATTTCCAACAGGCGTCTGTCGACTTCCGACAAAGACGGGTCGTCAGATGCCTGTAACAGGTAAGCCCGCCTAGCTTGGGCATAATTCTTCCAAGCTAGCGGACCCCATAATACACATTCGGCGCAAGTACTACGCCGATAACACAACTCTTTACAAGAAAAACAAACCGTGTGGGCGTCCAAACTGGACCAGATTTGCCCACACGAATTACATGCATTAGAAATCGGAAGCTCAGACATAACTAATGAAAGAGTCTCCAACAACAAATAAAGAACTTCTGACAAGAAATAACACAAGTCAAAACCAATAAGGATACTGCGGGTCGTTACAACAACAACCCAGGTTGTATAAACACTTCCTTCCTGATGTGTACTGGTCGAGGTACAACAGAGAATAGAGGACGAGTATGGCTTGAGCAGAGCCTATATAGTAATCCTGCTGGAATTAGATGGGAGAGCTCTCCTAGGGGCGGACAACTCTCCGCTAGGGGAGCTAACTTTTAGTTTTAACTTCCGTTTTCTATGTTGTATCATCTTCCTGACGGAGATTGAATGGCATAATTGAAACAGGTTTACGATTTGGGAATCAAATACATGAATTGCAGGCAAGCACCTAAAAGGTGCGTGGACCCCTCAGCCTGTTTTTTTTTTTAATCAAGTAGGATCAGGGCTGCATCAAGAGCCAATTTAGTTCCATAAAACATATGGGAGCTTAAAACTCAAATGAAACAAAAAATGAAAGTGTTGCTGTTGTTCAACATGTTCAATTTGAAAGGATTTCTGAAGGAAATAGTCCTAGAAAAAGCTTCTGGGAGCCTCAATATCGATCCGATTGCATAGCTGGGTATTGAATTTCATGTTAATAAACCTCTGCTTTGTGATTGATCACAGGGTCTTTGCGCCAAAATTCACTAAAGAAATTGGACCTTCAATAATGAATTACAAACTGGGAGTTTGGAATCGGAACCAGCAAGAAATCCCTGGATACAGCCCTGCGGATGCAGTTCGTGTGATTTCTGTACCGTATATAATAGACTTCGTTTTCACATGAGTGGTGTGCTGGGAACACAGCAGCTTTATCCGGGGCAATTTATGCATTGCACAAGTATGATAACAAGTTAATGGCATAGAAACACACTGATTGACACAGGCCCACCATTATCATTATTTTTTGGGGGGGGAGGCATATAAGCTCCAGGTATACAAACTGGTTCAAAATTGTCCAGACAGGCTAAAAATGGGCTCTCCTAATCACTTGTTTTAAATAATTTCCAAGGTACAATAACATGTTTGGTGACAAAAATTGAAGCGTACCAGTTAAATGTGTGGACACAAATATGGTTCAAGCAAAAGTTTTAGGATAAATCATATGATGTAGAATAGAATGATTTAACAGCAAAATTGAAGAAAAATGTTGTCCTTCATTTAAGACGCGAAATTCAAACCTAACAGGGGTTCGACACTGCGGGAAACCCCGCCGGTTATTTCCTCTTATACTTCTGAAATAAAATAATGTTGCCTACCTGTTAGTTATTACAGTACTATAAAGGGACAAATTTAAGTGATTCAGCATGTGTGTGTGTGTGAAAAAGCAATGTACACTGCATCTCCTACATATCACATGAGGCTGACAAGCTGTAGATAGGAAAACAAAAAGTCAAAAACTTTAACATTTAGTGCCCCAGGGGTGGAGAAATCCTCCCGAGGGTAGTGCATAGGTTGAACAAGTGTAGCATCATGTAAGCTTTCAGAATATATGGGAATTGGGGGTTCCATCCAATGATAATCTTGAATGGACCAGGCTTTCTTTATCAGGGAACCTTCAAAAGTCACAATGAAACATGCACCCAAGGGTTCCCGATGGGCATAGATAACAGTGCAAAAGCTAAGCCATCGATAAATAATAAAAAATTAAAAAAACACAGGAAGGAAGCAATCAGAGATTGCTCAATTGTATGCCCCCCCTTCCACTTTAATCCGACACTGCCCCGCCATTGTTCTGTTCTTTATTGGTTGGTGGAGGCCTAATTTGGATAATTATAAAAATTCTGTTTCAGTCACTTTTTTGCCATGTCTCACATAATACATATTCCAAATATCAAGCAACAAGTGATAATACGATGCTTCGATGCAAGATGGTCGCCAGGGCTTTCGCCAAATCCGAAAATGTGACCACCTGGTTATGAGACCTACATTCCTTGGGAGTATATTGTGGTGAAATTATGAAGCGATCAGTGAATTTTATACCCAATTCACTGTTTTGGGGGCAATTTCATACTTCAGGACCTATGTTGTCTGCTTTGGAATGTAGAATAACATATAATATAGCCATTTTCCTGGTTCAAATCAGTTATGAACGGAGATCCAGCTTGGACAAATAAATATATCCCATTCACTTAGGTTTAAACAAAGGGCCATAACTCTTGAAAATATAACCGAAAACAGAGAAACTTCACGCTACACACCTATGGGTCACTGACCACATATCATGCGTATTTCATACTTGTTCACACAATATTAACCGAGATCCAGCCCTACAAATCCCAATTCACAAAGATTTGAAGAAAAAAGGGCCATAACTCTTGAAAGTATAGGCGAAATGTGGAGAAACTTCACGCTGCACAACTACAGGGCACTGATCACATATCCTGCAAATTTCATAATTGTTCATACAATATTCACCGAGATCCAGCCCGGACAAGTTCCAATTCACAAAGATTTGAAGAAAAAAGGGCCGTAACTCTTGAAAATATATGCGAAACGCGGAGAAACTTCACGCTGCACAACTACAGGGCACTGATCACATATCCTGCAAATTTCATAATTGTTCATACAATATTCACCGAGATCCAGCCCGGACAAGTTCCAATTCACAAAGATTTGAAGAAAAAAGGGCCATAACTCTTGAAAATATATGCGAAACGCGGAGAAAATTCACGCTGCACAACTACAGGGCACTGACCACACATCCTGCAAATTTCATAATTGTCCATACAATATTAACCGAGATCCAGCCCAGACAAGTCCCAATTCACGGAGAATTCAAGAACAAAGGGCCATAACTCTTGAAAATATAAGCGAAACGTGGAGAAACTTTACGCTGCACAACTGTGGGTCATTGACCACATATCATGCAAATTTCATACTTGTCCATACAATATTAACCAAGATCCAGCCCGGACAAGTCCCATTCACAGAGATTTCAGAAAAAGGGCCATAACTCTTGAAAATTATACCGGAACTCGAAAAAAACTCCACGCTGCACAACTACGAGCCACTGGCCACATTCCATGCAAGTTTCGATCCTGTCCATCAAATATTAACCGAGATATTGCCCGGACAAGAAATTCGTACGGACAGACGGATGGACAGACGGACGGACGGACGGACGGACGTACGGACAGACAATACCCTGAGGCCAAAATGGCCGAGGGGTAAAAAAGTGTTCACTCTGCCCCAAACTTACCCGTCCTGTGCAAGTACTCAGGCACTGGTCGTCACATTTCTGGCAGACCTTGTTACCTGGGGTCGCAAACAATTTGGGTTTGTCCTGACACGATCCAACACACAGCTTTGACTTCTCGACCCGGTAGTTACGGCAACTGAGGCACTTCTCCGGGCCCACTCCCCAACACCCACTGTCGGAGCACTCCGGGTCACAAACCAAATGTTGCTGACCTGTAAAATATCAATGAAGACAGATACGGTAACTACTCTAATGAGGGTTAATACACTTTCATTCCATGAAATATTACAGGAGTTCTTCAAACTGAGATCCATTGTTTTCCAGGACTTTTCTAGCACTATATTACACAAATTTCAGTATGACTATTAACATGCTTTTGATAAGAGAGATATTTGGCAATCATTGAACTACGAAATATGATTCTCCAGGAGTTTTCCAGGACACAAACCTAATTTTTAAGCATTTCACTATCAGGATGGGATTCAAATTCCAGAACTTTCTAGGAATTCCAGGAGGCGTATGAACCCAGTCTAATAAGAAAATCATCCTATTAAAATTCAATCATCCCCAATTTGATGGACAACAATCAATCAGTGATTCTAATAAATAATAATAATCACCCTCTAAAATTGTAAAAATAACACAGGAAGGAAGCAATCAGAGATTGCTCAATTGTATGCCCCCCCCCCCTTCCACTTTAATCCGACACTGCCCCCGCCATTGTTCTGTTCTTTATTGGTTGGCGGAGGCCTAATTTGGATAATTATAAAAATTCTGTTTCAGTCACTTTTTTGCCATGTCTCACATAATACATATTCCAAATATCAAGCAACAAGTGATAATACGATGCTTCGATGCAAGATGGTCGCCAGGGCTTTCGCCAAATCTGAAAATGTGACCTGGTTATGAGACCTACATTCCTTGGGAGTATATTGTGATGAAATTATGAAGCGATCAGTGAATTTTGTACCCAATTCACTGTTTTTGGGGCAATTTCATACTTCAGGACCTATGTTGTCTGCTTTGGAATGTAGAATAACATATAATATAGCCATTTTCCTGGTTCAAATCAGTTATGGACGGAGATCCAGCTTGGACAAATAAATATATCCCATTCACTTAGGTTTAAATAAAGGGCCATAACTCTTGAAAATATAACCGAAAACAGAGAAACTTCACGCTACACACCTATGGGTCACTGACCACATATCATGCGTATTTCATACTTGTTCATACAATATTAACCAAGATCCAGCCCTACAAATCCCAATTCACAAAGATTTGAAGTAAAAAGGGCCATAACTCTTGAAAATATAGGCGAAATGTGGAGAAACTTCACGCTGCACAACTACAGGGCACTGATCACATATCCTGCAAATTTCATAATTGTTCATATAATATTCACCGAGATCCAGCCCGGACAAGTTCCAATTCACAAAGATTTGAAGAAAAAAGGGCCATAACTCTTGAAAATATAGGCGAAACGCGGAGAAACTTCACGCTGCACAACTACAGGGCACTGATCACATATCCTGCAAATTTCATAATTGTTCATACAATATTCACCGAGATCCAGCCCGGACAAGTTCCAGTTCACAAAGATTTGAAGAAAAAAGAGCCATAACTCTTGAAAATATAGGCGAAACGCGGAGAGACTTCACGCTGCACAACTACAGGGCACTGATCGCATATCCTGCAAATTTCATAATTGTTCATACAATATTGACCGAGATCCATCCCGGACAAGTTCCAATTCACAAAGATTTGAAGAAAAAAGGGCCATAACTCTTGAAAATATAAGCGAAACGCGAAGAAAATTCACGCTGCACAACTACAGGGCACTGATCACACATCCTGCAAATTTCATAATTGTTCATACAATATTCACCGAGATCCAGCCCGGACAAGTTCCAATTCACAAAGATTTGAAGAAAAAAGGGCCATAACTCTTGAAAATATATGCGAAACGCGGAGAAAATTCACGCTGCACAACTACAGGGCACTGACCACACATCCTGCAAATTTCATAATTGTATATACAATATTAACCGAGATCCAGCCCGGACAAGTCCCAATTCACGGAGAATTCAGGAACAAAGGGCCATAACTCTTGAAAATGTAAGCGAAACGTGGAGAAACTTTACGCTGCACAACTGTGGGTCATTGACCACATATCATGCAAATTTCATACTTGTCCATACAATATTAACCAAGATCCAGCCCGGACAAGTCCCATTCACAGAGATTTCAGAAAAAGGGCCATAACTCTTGAAAATTATACCGGAACTCGGAAAAAACTCCACGCTGCACAACTACGAGCCACTGGCCACATTCCATGCAAGTTTCGATCCTGTCCATCAAATATTAACCGAGATATTGCCCGGACAAGAAATTCGGACGGACAGACGGACAGACGGATGGACAGACGGACAGACGGACAGACGGACAGACGGACGGACAAAGCGATCGCTATATGCCCCCCCTCTAGTTAGAGGGGGGGCATAATGAAGAAATACAACACAGGAAGGAAGCAATCAGAGATTGCTCAATTGTATGCCCCCCCCTTCCACTTTAATCCGACACTACCCCGCCATTGTTCTGTTCTTTATTGGTTGGTGGAGGCCTAATTTGGATAATTATAAAAATTCTGTTTCAGTCACTGTTTTGCCATGCCTCACATAATACATATTCCAAGTATCAAGCAACAAGTGATAATACGATGCTTCGATGCAAGATGGTCGCCAGGGCTTTCGCCAAATCCGAAAATGTGACCTGGCCATGAGACCTACATTCCTTGGGAGTATATTGTGGTGAAATTATGAAGCGATCAGTGAACTTTGAATTTTGCACCCAATTCACTGTTTTTGGGGCAATTTCATACTTCAGGACCTATGTTGTTTGCTTAGCAATGTAGAATAACATATAATATAGCCATTTTCCTGGTTCAAATCAGTTATGGACTGAGATCCAGCTTGGACAAATAAATATATCCCATTCACTTAGGTTTAAACAAAGGGCCGTAACTCTTGAAAATATAACCGAAAACAGAGAACTTCACGCTGCACATCTATGGGTCACTGACCACATATCATGCAAATTTTGTACTTGTTCACACAATATTAACCGAGATCGAGTCCTACAAATCCCAATTCACAAAGATTTGAAGAAAAAAGGGCCATAACTCTTGAAAATATAAGAAACTTCACGCTGCACAACTACAGGGCACTGACCACATATCCTGCAAATTTCATAATTGTCCATACAATATTAACCGAGATCCAGCCCGGGCAAGTTCCAATTCACGATTTGAAAAAAAAAGGGCCATAACTCTTGAAAATATATGCGAAACTCGGAGAAACTTCACGCTGCACAACTACAGGGCACTGACCACACATCCTGCAAGTTTCATAATTGTCCATACAATATTAACCGAGATCCAGCCCGGACAAGTCCCAATTCACGGAGAATTCAGGAACAAAGGGCCATAACTCTTGAAAATATAAGCGAAACGTGGAGAAACTTTACGCTGCACAACTGTGGGTCACTGACCACATATCATGCAAATTTCATACTTGTCCATACAATATTAACCAAGATCCAGCCCGGACAAGTCCCATCCACAGATATTTCAGAAAAAGGGCCATAACTCTTGAAAATTATACCGGAACTCGGAAAAAACTCTACGCTGCACAACTATGAGCCACTGGCCACATTCCATGCAAGTTTCAATCCTGTCCATCAAATATTAACCGAGATATTGCCCAGACAAGAAATTCGGACGGACAGACGGATGGACGGACGGACAGACGGACGGACAAAGCGATCGCTATATGCCCCCCCTCTAGTTAGAGGGGGGGCATAATAAAGATTTATCTCCATGATATTGAACCATGATGTCAACTTCCTGTTCTAACTAGAGCATAGTCTGAGGGATGCACACATTTGATCAAAATGATCAGTAAGGCTGCTTACAAGATACCCCCCGTAAGGGCATAGATACATGGGGGTGGTTAACGTTTCACGAGTAAGCTGAATGGGATTGTGGCAGTGAAAATCATCAGTAAGCATGCTTACAAGATACCCCCCGGATGCACATTTGATAGGAATTGACGAGTATTTGTAGAGGAATATAAGTATACATGTTATGAGTGGCGGCACAGTATGTAACTAGTTGACAATGAGACCTCGCTCGGTTGGAGTGCGGTTAACGGATTGTCTATGCATGTGTCGTGACGATACTCAGATGAGTTTAATGGATTGTTCAGAAATTTGATGTTAATAATGATTGTTGAGAATGGGTTTATGCAGGCATATTGTGTTTTACCTAACTGTTGTTACCACTAGAACCGTGTAGACTTGAAATGGGCTGTTGCAACAGATAGGCGAATTACTGTCATCTGGATAACCATATTGAAGAGGAAAAGGAAGTAAATGGGAAGTGAAATATTAAACTTACTACCTGTAGACGCATATGCAACATCCTGAGCTAGGTCTCATGGTATGGCAGCTACATACAAAATTTGAGAAGAATCTAATCAGCCGTTGTCAAGTTATGCTCCAGAAATGGAATGTTACGGACCAACTGAGAAAATTCTGACCATAGGTGGCGCCACCTGTAGACGCACATGCGCCAAACGCAATCCCAAGCGAGGTCTCATGGTAAGGTAGCAACATACCAAATCTGAGAGGAATCCAATTAGCTGTTGTCAAGTTATGCTCCGGAAACGAAATGTTACGGACCGACAAAAAAAAGTTTTGACCCTAGGTGGCGCCACCTGTAGATGCACATGCGCCAAACGCAATCCCAAGCGAGGTCTCATGGTAAGGTAGCTACATACCAAATTTGAGAGGAATCCAAGTAGCGGTTGTCAAGTTATGCTCCGGAAACGAAATGTTACGAACTGACTTGAGAAACTTTTGACCCTAGGTGGCGCCACCTGTAGACGCACATGTGCCAAACGCAATCCCAAGCGAGGTCTCATGGTATGGCAGCTGCATACCAAATTTGAAAGGAATCCAAGTAGCGGTTGTCAAGTTATGCTCCGGAAACGAAATGTTACGGACTGACATGAGAAACTTTTGACCATAGGTGGCACCACCTGTAGACGCACATGCGCCAAACGCAATCCCAAGCGAGGTCTCATGGTAAGGTAGCTACATACCAAATTTGAGAGGAATCCAAGTAGCGGTTGTCAAGTTATGCTCCGGAAACGAAATGTTATGGAATGACCCTAGGTGGCGCCACCTGTAGACGCACATGCGCCAAACGCAATCCCAAGCAAGGTCTCATGGTATGGTAGCTGCATACCAAATTTGAGAGGAATCCAACTGGCGGTTGTCAAGTTATGCTCCGGAAACGAAATGTTACCAACTGACTTGAGAAACTTTTGACCCTAGGTGGCGCCACCTGTAGACGCACATGCGCCAAACGCAATCCCAAGCGAGGTCTCATGGTATGGTAGCTGCATACCAAATTTGAAAGGAATCCAAGTAGCGGTTGTCAAGTTATGCTCCGGAAACGAAATGTTACGGACTGACATGAGAAACTTTTGACCATAGGTGGCGCCACCTGTAGATGCACATGCGCCAAACGCAATCCCAAGCGAGGTCTCATGGTAAGGTAGCTACATACCAAATTTGAGAGAAATCCAAGTAGCGGTTGTCAAGTTATGCTCCGGAAACGAAATGTTACGGAATGACCCTAGGTGGCGCCACCTGTAGACGCACATGCGCCAAACGCAATCCCAAGCGAGGTCTCATGGTATGGCAGCTGCATACCAAATTTGAAAGGAATCCAAGTAGCGGTTGTCAAGTTATGCTCCGGAAACGAAATGTTACGGACGCCCGTACGGTACGACGGACGGACGGACGGACGGATGGACGGCAAGACGGACGGACGGACGGACGGACGGACAAGCTGAAACCAGTATACGCCCCCTACACTACGTGTCGGGGGGTATAATAATGATTATTGAGAATGGGGTTATGCAGGCATATTGTGTTTTACCAAACTGTTGTTACCACTAGAACCGTGTAGACTTGAAATGGGCTGTTGCAACAGATAGGCGAATTACTGTCATCTGGATAACCATATTGAAGAGGAAAAGGAAGTAAATGGGAAGTGAAATATTAAACTTACTACCTGTAGACGCATATGCAACATCCTGAGCTAGGTCTCATGGTATGGCAGCTACATACAAAATTTGAGAAGAATCTAATCAGCCGTTGTCAAGTTATGCTCCAGAAATGGAATGTTACGGACCAACTGAGAAAATTCTGCCCATAGGTGGCGCCACCTGTAGACGCACATGCGCCAAACGCAATCCCAAGCAAGGTCTCATGGTAAGGTAGCTACATACCAAATCTGAGAGGAATCCAATTAGCTGTTGTCAAGTTATGCTCCGGAAACGAAATGTTACGGACCGACAAGAAAAAGTTTTGACCCTAGGTGGCGCCACCTGTAGATGCACATGCGCCAAACGCAATCCCAAGCGAGGTCTCATGGTAAGGTAGCTACATACCAAATTTGAGAGGAATCCAAGTAGCGGTTGTCAAGTTATGCTCCGGAAACGAAATGTTACGAACTGACTTGAGAAACTTTTGACCCTAGGTGGCGCCACCTGTAGACGCACATGCGCCAAACGCAATCCCAAGCGAGGTCTCATGGTATGGCAGCTGCATACCAAATTTGAAAGGAATCCAAGTAGCGGTTGTCAAGTTATGCTCCGGAAACGAAATGTTACGGACTGACATGAGAAACTTTTGACCATAGGTGGCGCCACCTGTAGACGCACATGCGCCAAACGCAATCCCAAGCGAGGTCTCATGGTAAGGTAGCTACATACCAAATTTGAGAGGAATCCAAGTAGCGGTTGTCAAGTTATGCTCCGGAAACGAAATGTTACGGAATGACCCTAGGTGGCGCCACCTGTAGACGCACATGCGCCAAACGCAATCCCAAGCAAGGTCTCATGGTATGGTAGCTGCATACCAAATTTGAGAGGAATCCAACTGGCGGTTGTCAAGTTATGCTCCGGAAACGAAATGTTACGAACTGACTTGAGAAACTTTGACCCTAGGTGGCGCCACCTGTAGACGCACATGCGCCAAACGCAATCCCAAGCGATGTCTCATGGTATGGCAGCTGCATACCAAATTTGAAAGGAATCCAAGTAGCGGTTGTCAAGTTATGCTCCGGAAACGAAATGTTACGGACTGACATGAGAAACTTTTGACCATAGGTGGCGCCACCTGTAGACGCACATGCGCCAAACGCAATCCCAAGCGAGGTCTCATGGTAAGGTAGCTACATACCAAATTTGAGAGGAATCCAAGTAGCGGTTGTCAAGTTATGCTCCGGAAACGAAATGTTACGGAATGACCCTAGGTGGCGCCACCTGTAGACGCACATGCGCCAAACGCAATCCCAAGCAAGGTCTCATGGTATGGTAGCTGCATACCAAATTTGAGAGGAATCCAACTGGCGGTTGTCAAGTTATGCTCCGGAAACGAAATGTTACGGACGGACGGACGGACGGACGGGCGGACGGACGGACGGACGGACGGACGGACGGACGGACAAGCTGAAACCAGTATACGCCCCCTACACTACGTGTCGGGGGGTATAATAAATTTGATAGCCTGCTTTTAACATGCTGTGATTGAATACATGTATCTGGAAGATTTATCATAATCTACCATATACATGTATGTGAATGCCTTCCCATTTAAGATAAATTATTGCCCCATATCAGATTACTGTATGAAAAACAGCGACATATTTCAAAGAAAAGAAAATAATGTTGATTAATTTGAGCCAATTTTTCTCACAGCATCGAATTATTTCTGAGGTTTACAGAAAGCATTTGTTCAAATTGCGATCAGAAATTGCAAGAAAATTGACCAGGTATTTTCTTAATGACAAACAACCACAACCAAAACAGAGACAGGACATAGTGATGATATTTTGAAGAAGGGCACCATTGTAATAAATCTGCAACATTGTAAAATATCTGCTGGCCTAAACTTTGTTTCAACGAATTCTGACGAGTACAGTGGTCTGCCTGAAACTGTGATTGGTCCGTTAAGATTACCATACTCATGTGATTTTCAATCTGAGACTTTAAGGGCTTAGTGAACCAAGTTTGTTCTTGTTGTTACAGTGTATTTTGGAAAAGGCTGAAAAGCGTATGCCTGCAGGATAATGTCATTGTATTTGTAGTTCAATTAGTTCCTGGACTTGTGTAAAAGTGAAAACTCTACCACTAGACTGTGTCATTTTTGCTCAGTGTAAATTATGTCAAAGTCAAAGTCAAGTCAAAATTCTTTTATTTTACCAGGGTAGCCCTTTCAGTACAAGACTGGTTTCCAAAGAGGCCCTGACGGGTAAACAATACAGTGGGGTACATATAAACGGTAAAA
Organism: Hanleya hanleyi; assembly: GCA_036873755.1. Classification (NCBI taxonomy): domain Eukaryota; kingdom Metazoa; phylum Mollusca; class Polyplacophora; order Lepidopleurida; family Hanleyidae; genus Hanleya; species Hanleya hanleyi. Next base: position 52,408 of record JAVTVY010012415.1, read on the forward strand.
TGACATAAACTAAAAGAAATAACAATATCACAGAATTACAGACTAGTATATGTATAAGATTATTATAAAAAAAAAAGACCTAGACGAAAAATAAAAGACGAAAGACCTAGTATGCACAATATCAAATCAACTCTTGCAAAATATAGAAATAAAAGGTTACCATGCATGCAATTATTGACATGGGCAATTCGTTTTTAACCATACAGATGCCAATTGAATGTGAACAATTTCCCAAAATTATCTTTGTTAATTAATACATACAGATCAATTTCGAAAAAATTGTCAAGTGTATGGTTAGAAATTAATCACCTATGTCAATTTCTATTTCTGTATTTCACAGGCAAGGCTTTGGTGTAAGACCTCCCATTGAAAAGGTAATATCCTGGACAAAAGACTGACAAAACAACTTGCAGCAGATCCTTTGTCAATTATATTTCGTGAGTCTTACACCAAATCGTTGCCATTTCACAGGAGCTTATTCCACATTGTGTATAATTTACTCTGACCAAAAGTGACACAGCCTTATGGTACGCTTCTCACTTTATCGTGGTGTGTGATGCTTGCACAGTTAGTATTTAACATTTACTCAATACCAGGAACTAATTGCACTACACCTAAAATGTCATATCATCAAGCGTATGCTTTTCAGCATTTTCCAAAATACATTGTAACAACAACAACACTCGGTTCATTTAGGCCTTAAAATCACACGTTCAAAGAGAAAACGTTAAGAAGATTTCAATCCATTCATATTGGCACAATATTGTACAAATT